>VZSF01004760.1:405569-420384 GCA_013398295.1 Chionis minor
CGCTCGCCGCGGAGCTGGAGGCCGTCGGGATCCCGCACCTGGGGCCCGGCCCCGCCGCCCTGCCCGGCCCCGCGCCCGCCGACTGGGCCCAGGCGCCGCTCGACCCCGCCGTGCGCGCCGTCCTGGTCGGTTTCGACGAGCACTTCAGCTACGCCAAGCTGTGCCAGGCCCTGCGCTACCTCCTGCGCGGCGGCCCCGACTGCCTCCTCGTCGGCACCAACCGCGACCATCGCCTCCCGCTCGAGGGCGGCACCGCCATCCCCGGTGCGCGGGGCGGGGGGAGGGATGCAGGGCCGGGGGCGTGCGGGCGCCTCGCCTGCCGCCCGGTGGGTGCGGGAAGGTGGCCCCGGCTCATTCAGAGCCGCCCGTGGCAAGTTCCCTGGGCTCTGGGACCCCCCTGGGCCTGGCCCTGCGTCTTCGGTGTGGCAGCCCGGGTGTCCCGGAGCCAGGGCTTCCCCTGCTCTTCACTGCACTGCCCCCAAAAGAAGGAGAATCCTTGTTGATCCGTTACTCAAGGAATAGCAGTTCCTTTTTTTATCTAACTGTGGGACAGTATTCCAGCCTCCTGGCAGGTTTTATGTACCGCCTCTCTTGGAACTAGTTCCTCTGCCCATCCTGTCTGTAAAGCTGAGGCATTATGTTCCCAAAGCGCTGTCCGGTGTGGACGCCAAGAGTCTTCTGCGGCCTCTAATCAATGTTTTCTATTCTCTCCCTAGGGACCGGCTGCCTGGTAAAAGCGGTGGAGACGGCAGCCCAGCGCGAGGCGTTCGTCATAGGAAAGCCCAACCGGTACATGTTTGATTGCGTGGCGAGCGAGTTCGACATCAATCCTGCTCGTACCATCATGGTGGGAGATCGGCTGGACACAGACATCCTCATGGGCAATACCTGCGGCCTCACCACCCTGCTGACGCTGACCGGGGTCACCACGCTGGATGAAGTGAAGGGCCACCAGGAGAGTGACTGTCCTGCCAGGCAGAGCCTGGTTCCCGATTACTATGTCGATAGCATAGCCGACATTCTCCCTGCACTGGGGGATTAATGTAGAAAAATGCTTGCAGCCTCTGCATCGGTACCCTGAGGAGTACCCCTGTTAATCACCTTGTGACAGTAATGTACTCACTAGGATACCACCCAGACTTAGCAACCCTTAGCTTTTTAACCTTCCTGTCCTCTCAATATGATTTTGTTTACATCTCGGTCTTTTAATGCACTTTGAAGCAAAGAGGGCATTACGGTGTCACCCACATCTCGTGGGCTTTGGGCTTTTTTTTTAAATTACAAGCAGCACCTCTATTCAAATGTTTGTGATACACGATGTCACGTTGTCCTCTAGACTGAGTTGAGGAAAGTAGAGCTGGTTGATCTGAGGAAAAGAACCCCACATCTTGCAGCGTGTACTCGCCTGGACGGGCTGTGGCTCAGTCTGGTTTATTCAGGGAAAAGACTCTTGGAGTGTGAAGTAACTTAGCGGCTGTGTTTGGAAACGCTTGTGGTGGCTGGCGGAATTAGCGTTTGGCCTTAGGTTGATTTTATTTATTTTTTTTTTGTTTTCTGGATGGGTTCCTCTTTAGCAGCGCAGCCCACTGCAAGCACAACATCGGGTCACAGCAACTGAAATCTGTCTCCTTTATTTGACCGTTGCAAATTGCACTTGTGATGCAGATTAGGAGTATTCCACTCGCAGAACACAAACGGTGTTTTCTGTATACTGTATTTGTCCAAGTGTTGGATGTATGTGTAAAGTACATGTACATACAAAACCTACCCTGATCCTAAATATATATCAGAATATATTTAAAATATAAATTTAAGTATAGTATATGATAATATATCTTGTTTCCCAGAAGGGAGGATAAGAGGAATGTACTTCACTGATCACAGTAGGTTTAATTCTCCTAAGCTTTTGCATTTGGTGATGCAGAAAGCCTGTAACCACATAGGACGTTCTTCACTAGTGCTGCTTCCCAGAAATAACTGGATTAGTACAGAGTTAGTTCTTGTACTTCCCTCAGCATCAAAACAGCCGCTTGCCTTGGCTTTAACTGCAGAATCGGAATTAACGCTCAGTCCACGGGCGATGGATGTAGTACACAGTACAGTTTTCCAGCACAATAAGCCTGTGAGCGTACTGGCTGTGTGTGACAATGGCACGTGCTTCCGTTAAATACCTGAGGTTAATATCTTCCACGTGTGTCTGGCGTGGGGGCCTGGCACCAGTTGCTTGTCTGAAGAGGAGAGTTTGCTCGCTCAGGTGATGATTTCATGTTGATCTTTAGGTGGGTTTGGGTGATGCACAGTTCAGGCTACAAGGTAGATTTTTATGCTGGCTGAATCGAAGGCCACAGGTGACAGCTTTTGCGTTACAGAATTAAGTGAAAAATTATATATGCAAATAACATGCTTTTATTCAATAGATTCTGCTATTGGCAGATAAATTTAAACACTGGCCTTCCTTCATCTCCCACTGTTCAGCTGAACAGTTCTAGCAGTGTGTCGATGCCATTTCCTTCCACTCGGACACTCAAAACGAGTCGACTTGCCACCTTGTTTGTACAGCAATAACCGTGCAGTTTGTATTGTCCTTCGGGGTTACCAGAACATTAGCTAATCTTGTAAAAGGGTGTTCCTTTGCAACTGGGGGCTGTGTAAGGAAGCACGGATAATCTCTTCCCTGTTCCTTTCTCCGGCTAGAGGGCTTACGCAGTCACGGAGAAATACTTACAGGCAGAACTTTCACTTTATCTGGCTAAGGTGGAAGTGGACATTCTGGGTTTACTGCAGGTAACCCTGCAGGAAAATGGTGTGTTCTTTGATTCAGTTCCTATATCTGGTGCTTAGAATTTCCGAATATGTCAAGTAAAGTAGTAAATGCCAGGAGAGGTGTTCAGCCTCTTTCAAGCAGCGCACTGTCCCTGCCAAGCACTGTTCACTGTACAAGGGAACCATTACCTCGATTCACGTATGCGGAAATGTACTGGTGAAGGTGTCAGTCATGCTTCAGAACTCTGTATCAACTTCCAAACGGTTTTTAAGCCTCTACTTGAATCCACATTAAACATAGAAGCCTGCTTTCCCCTGGCGTTGTCTTATTTTGTAGTCTCTTTGTGAGCTTTGGTGCAGCTGTACTGTGTCAAAAGCCTGGGAGTTGGGGATGCAGTCCCTGCAGAGTCAGGGGAAGAAATCCAAGCTCTGGAGTGTATTTCTTTGGTTCCGGAACCAAGAGCTGTGTGGGGCTCTTAGTGTGGGCTGGGGTTTACTCCTTTGAGTAAGAGCACAGCACAGAGCAGAATGCTTTGCCCTTTGCAATAATCCTTGCGCAATGTTTTACGGAGGGTTTTGCTTCATTCCTGGGCCTTAGATTAGGCAGGGCATAAATTTCTTAAGGAAAGTGTCTGCTCTGTGGCCACTAAAATCTCTATGGGGTAAACGCTCCCTCTGCGTGCGGCAGCGCGATTTTCAAATTTCTTGTGCTGAGCTGAGCTGCAGCAGAAGCCCGCAAGCAGGTTACACTGCGGGCAGCGCTGCCTGGTCGCTGCAACGCATTGGTTTGTGGAAGCGGAATCTGGTGGTCTGACTGTTCCAACACCGTTTCTGTTATCAGAGCCCCAGTGCGGGACGCTGCAGTCTTGTGTTCTCGGTTTTGCTGTTTTCGAGGAGTGACCGTGGAGGTTGGTTGACTCTTGCTGGCCACAGCGTTCAGGTGTGAGTTTGTCCGGAGTTTGAGTTCACGTCCTACAGAAGCAGCATGCTGCAACGAGATGGTGACCTTCTACTGAAATAGCTCATTTTTGACTTACAGAAGGAAAGAGGGATTGCTCGTGCTTTGATGATGAGAAACTCCAGGATGAGCTGCCCTCTTGGCTGAGTTTGGTCAGTCCTGGGTCATGTTTGATAGGAAAATGTCTAAAAGCTGTGTTTTCCCTTGATGGATACCATGTGAAGGAATTCTGTTGAGCTTTTCCTTGCCTCCATTCAGTTACATCCAGCTGGTAGGTCTCAAAACCACAAAGCTCTCCCGAGGGCTCCTGGACTGCTCAGGAAAACCATGGTCTGGCGACCTGGGATCTCTGTTCCCTGCGGGGCGTTTCTCATCACAGGACACAGGTGTTAGCACAAGTGCAGCTCCGGTCGTGGCAATGACTCTGCAGCCGCGATCCTTGTCCCTGGTATCCGGATGAAGCGAGGTCCGTAGGTGGAACACAAGCCCATCTGTGCAGCCAAGGCTCGCAGGGCAGCAGTCTGCGGCATAAACAGTTGGCTCCAGCCCATGGAGCTCCGGCAGCACAAAGTTCGTGTTGAAATGTAGAAATAACTGATGACAAGGGCAGGCTGCCACTTTTCTCTATTCACTGTCTCTCTTAATGAGACTTACCCCGTCCTGCTGTTGGGGCCTGCCAGCAGGGAGGGCTGACACAAAGCCCCTGATTGTCCTCCACCTGCCCCCCTCCAGCTGCCCGCAAGGTGAGCAGGAAGAGTGGTTTTACGCACTGACAGCATCGCTCGGCAGCCCTGGCTTTTACCCCCCCTTCCCTTCTCCTCTCCCCAGGTGGCAGCTCTAAGGTTTCACCCTCCCCGTAGCTCCGAGTTGAGGCGCTGCTGGCTGGGCAGCCCTTTGGCTGCAAGGGGGACGTATTTACATTTTGCGAATGCACGCTTAGGTTTCCCGGGCGCGCCTGGAGTGGGGGATCATGCACAGTCTGGGTGTTGGCAGGCGGCAGAGCTGCAGGAGCGAGGTCCTCATCTGAAGCGGAGGATGGAGGGTAGGAACGGCACCGGCGATGCTGTCCCTGCAGTGAGTATCCCTGGTCCCCCAGCTATCACGGGGAGAGTCCCCGCTTGGTGCTTGCACCATTCCTCTTTTGAAGGGGCTGAGCTCCTGCTGTTCCCCTGGATCCTGGTAAGATTTTGTTCATCCCCAACCTCAGCACCCCACAGTTCAGCTCCTTGTAAGGCAGCTGACCCCATCAGCTGGATTTTCTTGTAAGTGCCCGGACTTACACGGCATAAACCGATTGTGTAACAAGGCAGGGCAGCGCGGTGAGGTTAGAGATGCCAAAGAACCCTGGCTTCCGCGCTGCAGAGCCGCTCGGGACGTGTGGGCGCACGTGAACTGCAGCCTGCCGAGGGACAGGAGTCGCTGGATTTCTTTATTTGCACATTTCCCACCCAAGGGAATTTCGTTGGCTATTGAAAACCTGCCCGTTACTGTAGGGATTGGGCTCTCCTGTGTTTGAATTGGTAAGATTTCAGCTATGCGCAGTTTTAACTATGTTAAGACTCGCTGTTTTTCTGGTGGAATATATCTGGAAGTTACGTGTTACCAAAAAAGATCAGTAACTGACCCAGAGGCTTGAAGAGCCGGGGCAGCTGTAGCAAATCTAACCACGGGCATTTATTGAAGTTCTCTATGTGCTTCAGAAGATTGAGAAACAGATTATTTTTTTAAGTGTAGTTGAAACTCTGTTATTGAAAGCACATTCTTTCTGCTTTGTAAAAATGATTTTTATGTGCCATAAAGTTAAATTTAATTGTTTCAATATAAGAATTAAAGTGAATTTTAATTGAACGACTAGAAGTGCCACAAGACTGCCAAGCTCTTTCTTCAAGTAACAGCTTGGTTTGCATGGAGAACAACTTACCAAGAAAATAAAATGCAACCAAATACATGGTGGGGCAAAGAAGCAGGATCACTGCACATGGGACCTGTTTCAAATGCAGATGGTTCTCCTGGGAGTTTCTGCTACAAACCAAAATAACTTAATTTGCTGCTAAAGTGCAGCAGCAGCCCCTGTTTGTGGAAAGCTTCCTGCTACGGCCCTTCCTCGGCGGGTTTGCAGCGTTTGCACGCTTCCCTGGCTGCTGGAGGAAAGCGGGAGTGCTGGTCACTGGGATGTCGGATTGGAAACTCCATCACTGTGGGATAAAAGTGACATTATTCCAGGGCTGCTGCGATGTTCTGGCAGTTCTGTGTTCAAACCCCAGCAGTGTGCACAGTGATTTGTCACGAGTGGAAAGTGCATTTTATGGTGAAGAATAACCAGTGGAAGGGTTAACTTTAACTCCTGTTTTTTCCTTCTTTTGCCTTGGCTCCCAGGACAGGAGGGCGGCAGCACACTTCACAGCTCCATCCAGGACGTTCTGGATCATCTTGTCAGTCGTCTTGTTTTTTGCAGTTGTTGGCATCAGCATTGTGGGGGTTCTCAGCTTCTCCCCCAGCTCTGCCCAGGTAAGGGATCCCGATCCAGGCAGGAACCTCCTCCTGCCCGCAGCCCTGATTTGTGTCGAAGCACTTGCCGGGAGGGAGGAACGGGCTGGGACCAGGGCTGGGGTTGGCCGTTTGCCCCCCAGTAGGCAGAAGGGCAGGAAGGCGCCGGCAGCGCCGCAGGCAGCGCGCTGAGCAGCGGCTGTCTCACCCCTGCAGCGCGCCTGCCAGAAACCGATGCTGAAATTAAAGGAACTTGGGTGCATCGTTTGTAAATATAGCCACAAGCTGGTATTTTGCTAAGCAGGCGCATTCCAACGTGTGGCTGTGGCCTCGGAGAGGAAGGGGGAGCGCTGTGTCTGCTGCCAGCGAGCTGTGCTGCCAGGGGAGGCACATCCCAGCCTTCCGCCAAGCACGGCTGTGGCAGAGGCTCCCCTGGCCCTGTCCTCCAGCAGCACCCAGGCAGGGTGGGTGCCGTTGGCGTGAGGGGCACCGGCACCTCTTCCTGAGCCCTGCATGATGGAGAGCAGTCCGCTTCCCAGATCTGCTCCCCTCCCTGGGGTCACAACCTGCTTCTCTCCGCTGCTAAATAATTCAGAGAAGCAACAGGGAGCAGCGAGGGGGATGTCTGCGGGGAGAGGCTGCACACGAGCACTGAACGGCTGATGGCTGGTGCTGCTCTCCTCTTTGCACCCAGGCTGGCTCGCAGCTTGTCCGGCTAACGCTCCAGGGTGAGCAGGACCCGCTGAGGAACCAGACAGCCTTGGTGGACAAGTCCAGGAACACCGTGACCTACTATGTAACCTCCCAGAGTAACCACACTGCCGTGGTGCTGTACGACAGCAGGAACGTAAGCATGCTGGGATAATTACCTGCTTAACTAGCATGGGTGCGAGCGGAGGAGCCCAGGCTGCTGAGGGAAGAGCTGCTGGGGTGGGAGCAGGAGGTGTAGACCAGGAAAAGTACCAGCCAGCTACTACTGTTTGGTCCCTTTCTCTGAACCTTTAGTTAGGAAAGACAACTCAGGGGAAAAAGGAGGAACGTCCATTTTTTTGGCTCTAAAGAGAGCTGTGGGTGTGTGCTGCTGCCTGCTGTAACGGGGCATGATCTGCCTTGCAGGGCTACGTGTGCTACAAGCCGGTGGAGCAGCACACGTGCTACCTGAGGAGGATGGACACCTGGGACCTCCAGACCCTACAGATGTCTCTCAACGCGTCTGAGCAAAGAGTGAGCAGCTGCTGTGACTGTTCCCTGGGGTGACTGAGCGGACGGGGGCGATGAATTAGGCTTTATGCAGAGTCCCGGCTCGCTGAAGGCCCTTTCCTGCATGGGTTTATGTTCACAGTGGTGACTTTTGCACATCTGCATCCCCAAATGTGGCCAAATGAGAGCACGGGCTCTCCCAGCCGGGGGGTAGCAGCGGCAGGCCCCTGTTCTGTGAGATTCTGCTTGGGGAAGGGCTGGGTTGGTGTCTTGCATAGGAGCAAGGGCAGAGCTTGCGTGCGAGCTCAGAGCAGCAACTCCCGGTTTTACCGATACTTTATCTTGTGAGAAAACAGCAGGGCTGCAAGCTGGGGAAGGGGGATGTGTCCCACAGAGGTGAATAGCAGGGCTCTCGCAGGACCCGCTCCCACTGGATTCTGTTACCTGCTCAAAATTCTGGGGAACAAAAGACAAAGGGGGTTTGTTAGCAATTCACAGGGGAAAAAGTTGGAGGAAATCATGTATACGGACCCTCTGAACAAAATGTTAATGGATGCATGTGTGGGGGGCAGATTCTGTTTCAAGAAGACAGAAGGCCCTGTTTTTTTGTGCCTGTATCATCTGCTCTCCATTTCCACGGGGGCTCCTGCAGGTGCCTTGCCCTGCTGCTCCCACCCAGCCTGAAAGCAATGGGCAGTGTTTCACCCAGAGGGGTGTAGGAACACAGCACCCATAAGAGCAGGCTACCAAACTGGATGCAAGAAGAAAGCATCTGCCCTGCTCTGAGACTCATTAACGGAAGTAAAAGAGTCGGCGGTGCCAGGGCGGCCAGCAGCCCAGTTGGCCATCGAACAGGACCCGGCACCGAGGAGCTTCAGCCCAGCCTTGTCCTGTCCCAGCCACCGCAGGGCTGGAGGACGCTGATTTTCATCACACGCGGTGCCGGAGGCTCTGCCACTGTGCGTGGAGAGGGGATGGGGCTGCCGTGGGTCACCACAGCTCCAATGCAGCCGAAGCCCGGGGGTGGTGGCGGCGCTGGGCAGGCCAGCATGGGTCAGACGGATGCTCCTTGGCCAGCGGGCTGTGGCTGATGGCGCCTGGCACAATGGGGGGGTTTAGCTCCAAGCCTGGGGACAGAGCAGCCCAGCAAGGGGCCTGGGAGGAACCACGTCCCCTGGTTCCCAAGCTGCAGGGCTAGCGAGGGGCCGCGGGCTGTCCCCGCTCCAGCCTCACCCCTGGGAGGCTGCTCCGGCCAGAGCGAGCATCCCAGCAGCCTGGTAGGATGGGGCAGCCTTCTGGAGAAATCTGTCCTAAGTGTCAGGGTAGAGACTGCTCCTTGGGTGCCCCGAGAGTGAGAGCAGGTCTGCGGGGCTGGTGGGCAGCACCAGGAAGGGAAAAGTGCTTCGGGAGGAATTAACAGGGATATTTCTTTCAGGCTGATCAGCTGCTACGTCACAATAACCAGACCAAGTACTACCGGGAGTTCCTGGGCATTCTGGCAGGGGAACAGGTGGACCCCAAAAGCCTGGGGGAGGCTGTCCAGGCCCTGTGTGAGCAGACATCCATCTTCTGGGTCAGGAGAGGGGAGGGTAAGTTGTACATGTCCCTTTGCAGAGAGGGAAGCACGATTGTTTCTAGTACATCTAAGCAGAGCAGGCTCTGCTGCACAAAAGCTGGTGCGTGTCCCGGGATGGGCTGCCAAGATGGGGGACAGGTGACCTCTAGTACAAAATCAAACCATTGTTCAGCGATCACCCAGCACTGGCTCAAACCCACAACCTGCAGGGAACTGCAGTGCCAGCTGGAATGGCTCCGCACCCCCTTCCCAGGCAGCACAGCCCAATTGCACGGCACGACGACAACACAGACCAGTCCCCTGCAGGCTGCTGGCTTAATACTTGTCACCTTCATCTTCACCGAAAGCAGCCTGCCGAGCTCTCATTCTGTTCTGTCTTACTCCAGCTTTAATGAGAAAGGTCATTCCCCGAGGCTTTCCACTTGTTTTGCTCCCCAGGGACTTGTATCTGCAGGATTACAAAACATTCCTCTCACCCAGTTTCTATCCTTGCTCATTTGGCAGGTCCGGGGAAGCAGCGGCTGATCTATCTTTGTATTGACATCTGTTTTCCAAGCAACATTTGTGTGTCTATCTGCTTTTATTACCTCCCCGAGTAAGTCCAGCAGCTGCGGATGCCCTCTCGCTGCCCTACATACTTGAACTGGATTCCTGAAAAGCCTCTGATCTCAAAAAGGAAGGTAACATCTACAATATCCCCCCAAAGCTTCCTGATGATTTCATGCTGCAGTTCAGGAGGGTTTAGAAAAATAACAGGACTCTGCTCAGCACAGTCAGTACAGACACTTTATTTGCAGCTGTGCTCCAGGGCTGCATCTTGTACGTAGGTATTAGGAGATCCAGGCCTAGAGGAATCACGTGGAGTAGCTAGTGTTTTATGGCTACATGCCCTGTTCAACACAAGGTTATTAAATTTGTTGGGGGTGGTTGGCTTTATAAGACTGCAGCTCTCCAAGTAAGTCTGTGAAGTACACTTTGAATAAAGGGATTGCAAAACGAGAAAACAGCTGCCTTTCCTCTCTTTGCTCAGCCTGTTCCATCATTTAGAAAGGCTGGGTTGTTTTTTTTTTCCACTTTGGGGTACAAGAATATCACAAAGCTGTAAGCAGCTGATGCCACAGGGATTCCTCCAGCTGAACCATAGCCAGCTCCCTTCAGTGGGATTGTGTCTCCCTCTCCCATTCCCTTTGGTCCAAGTGGCCTCCGTTAGAGGCCACACACGTTTCGGTAATGATCTGCTCGGAGCTGCAGCCTGGTCTCACTCCCAGCAGATGCAGCCGATTCTGCCAGAGAACAAGCCCTCTCCGTCAGAGGAGAGAGTGGTTACAAGTGCGTGTCTCGGGCTCCGGAGAGTGTCCTTGCCATTGCAAGACAAGGGAAAACAAGCAGAGGTCCTTTCCTTCCACGCGTGACCGTTAGCCCAACACGCTGTCATTGAAAGCAAGGCAGACGACTGCTTTCTGGTGGCCGCTGTATTCCCTCTTGATCTCTCCGGTCTCCACACACCAAAGTCTGGCCAAGTTATCTGAGGAGGCTGGAAAAGAAAGTGAAGAGAGGAGTGGGATATATGGCGTTAGCCTTTAAACTTTCATTTTATTGTTCTAAGACAAGACAGACTTCCTTCATCCAACACCACTATTAGAGCTGTTGATGACAGGTAAGGGAGCTGAGCAGAGCAAACAGTGCATTTCTGTATTACGTGAGGTTTTAATTATTTCAGAGAGAAGTTACTGTGGAAATTACAACATAGGTATTTTGAAGGGACCATCACACTGAGTACTGCAAGCAGCACTGCCTCTTTTATCTCACAAACTGCACACAGGAAGATAATCTCTCCAGTTTAAACAGATGCCCTATTGCAGCATGGGCAAAATGCTTCAGGGAGTCAGTAGACTGCGCTGCAGGCGCAAGGCTGGGTGCTCTCTCCTCACATGCACTGGTGCACGAGGGTTTGGCGATGACCCAGGCAGAGAAACCGCTAAGTCCGGTTGCTAGTGCAGGGCCCTGGCACAGCCCAAATCAAGTGGTGGGCCAAGGGCAGGAGGGCAGGAGGGCAGCAGTGCCTCACCTGTAACGATGTACTGGGAGTCCCCGGAGAACGCACAGTCCCACATCCAGCCCCGAGACGTTTCCCCTGGGTTATTACTCTTGATGCTGAGCTCTGTCATCAGAGAGAAGTTTGACGTCCTCCAGATCTTACATGTCTGATCTGCAGAACATGTAGCCAAGAGCCTGCAAGGAAGAGACATGTGAAGGCAACCTCATTAGTCATGCTGTACACCTGAGGGACTGGAACAGTAATCAACTGGAGACCTGCATTCACTGTAATCAGATTTCTTTACACCTATATCATCTGCCTTGTGAGATTCAAGCTGAACAGATCCGGTGAAGGAGTACACCACGTTCACCACTTTTCTCCCAGAGATCAGCCATTCAATTCCAGCTGTAAGAACAGCTTGTGGCTGCAAAGCTTGCTGAAATCATGGAGTAATAGGCTGGGACGCCACTGACAGCAACCCAGTCCCAGTGTGTCCCGTGTCTCCTGTCCTGCTCCTCCCTGGAGCACCTGCATGGTCCCATGTGGAACCAGCATCAGCCAAGAGCTGGAGGCAGAGCTGGTCTCTGCCTGCCCAGAAAGGTAGGTGAGGGGCTGGCACACACTCACGTGGAGTCAGGGCTGAACTTGCACTGAAGGGCATAGCGGTTGTGCGCTGGGATCTTGGTCTTGGGGATCAGCTGGGTCACCTCCTCTCCGATGCCGCCTGTCAGGTTCCACACGTAGCAATTTCCCTGTGGCGAGACAGGGGGATGCGTGCCCAGGGTGGCGGTCACCCACCCAAAAGCAGCCCGGACTTTCCCTGTCCGACCCCAGCACAGCCAAGCTGCAGGCAAAGCCAGTACATGCAAACCATCTGCCTCTGCCCACCGGAGGCACAGCCCAGCAGCTGCCGGAGCACCGTAAATCCCATCCCACGTCTGAGGCCGTTGGAGCTCACCGAGCTGTTGACAGCTGCCATGTAACTGGCATCGGGGTCAATGTGAACTGAATTCACGGAAACTTCGGGCTCTGGAATCAGCTGCTCGTTGTGGTCTGTCTTCAGGTCCCAGATGTGAATGGCACCACTCTGATCACCCACAATTAGCTCTGCCTGCAAGAAAACAGCAGCCTCATCTCTCTGAGGAGAACCCTGCAAGCACCACGTGGAGCCTTGCTCTGGTTTTAAGCATCAGGGTCCTGTTCTGCCTAATTATTCCCCAGCACGGGGCTGTTTCAGAGCTCCAGCAGCCTGCCGACCGCCCCTGTATGCCGAGAGCAAGCAGAGTACTAATCTCACATTACATTCTGCAAAAAGGTTGTTTACCTTTACAGAAGTGTTTGCTAATTTTATAAACCCCAGAGCAGACAGCAGCTGCCTGATTTCCAAAACCGTTGCACAGCTACAGCTCCAAACAACATCCACGGAAGCCAAATGAGTGTCAGCACGTCTGAGAAGCAGGCATTAAGATGCAAGTTGGCCAGTGAACAACTGAAGCACTCAAGAGTGTACAGATACCTGAACAACACGAGCCTAAATGGGTTTTTCTCTCTCTCCCTCCCCTTCTCAGGGGAAGGACAAGAGCCAGCTGAAGGGCAGGAGTTCTGGCTCCGATGCCGTGGCCAGACCAGCAGATAATGCTGGCGGCTCTCCACTAAAACCAGGGCTTTTATCGACAGTCTTGCGCCGTCTATAATTTTAGCAGAATCCCTAGAGGAGATCAGGTCATCGGGCGCAGCTAATCTTGTACCTGTGATCAAAAGCTTGTTTCTGAGGAAGACAATCATCGCTCGATATATTTAGCTGACTGCACAGTGCAGAAGCATTTTCTGGACACCTCAATCCTTAGCCCCCTCTTAGCAGGTGTAAATGCAATTGCTAAAGCTGTCATGGCTTCACCCAGGCCGTGAGAAATCTCTCTCAGATAACTGGATCAGCATCGCTGCAGCAAGGGATTGCACAGTGATGAGGCTATCTGAATAAATACTGCCACCTTTGGACTAATTTACTGTGTTCTGCTCACAAACCAGCACTTCTCCTGCAACTCAGCAGCATCTTGGTTAGTGATTATCTCACAGGTAGTACGTATGTACAACAGTATTTGTTCTTAACATAATACATTCTCACAGCACTGGCACTATAGGAGCATCAGCAGCATTTGGGTAAAGTCTGGTCCAAATAATTGATCTCAAATCTGGTCTGAAATGCTGGACTTGCAAAATTAAACCTTGCAAGATCAAACGCACAAAGAAACATTTCTGTTACTCAGCTTTTTAAAAGGTTTGCACTGCCACATCTGCAATCAAACCCTGCAGCACTATGAATACAAAATGGACCAGACGGGTTATTAACACTGCAATGATACGTATTGATTTTCACCGCCGTTCCCTCTAATGCACCGCGCTCCCTTTCAGCCTCCTTTCCCAAGCCCCAGCCATCCCCCTGTTTATCTGCAGCTTCTGAACCGACTGGCAAACCTCAAGCAAATCTGACAGAAGTCCTGAAGGTACCGGGGGCCACAGGCGCCGAGATGCTTTTTCTTGGCAGCGGTGCCACCCTCAAGCTTCCCAGCCCACCCTGCCACCACCAGTTCCACTCCCATCACATCCCCTTGGTACTGATCTTGGGACAGAGAGGACCCCAAAGAAGTGTCCCCTTCCTACGGGACGAGAGGCTCAGTGCAGCCTCTACGCTCTCTCTTTGCAACAGCAGGCAGGTAATTAGCACAAATGCTCTAGCTGGCAAATGAGCTCAGCAGAGACAGCCCCCAGGCTGCGGCATGGACGCCTGCTGCAGGAACAACGCGAGCCTGCGGTACCTGCTTGCTCCCAGTGCCGCTGCCTGGGGACATCTGCTCCACCACACAAAGCAACGTTGGCTTTCCCTGGGCAGACAGAGGGACTGTGCGTCCATCCTGCCGGCTCTCGTGATGCATGGGCTGTGTTCCCACACCGACCCAAAGCTACCGGCAGTGGCCACTCAGTGAGGGAGCCGGCAAACAGGTAGCCTGGGTGAGGGAAGCCGGCTGCGGCTTGTCCAGCACTGCCACCAAGAGCTCGTGGGTCTGTGCCACCAGGAATGCCACCCTCCCCTGACAGCACTCAGATTTTTTGCCACATCTGCCAGTAGAAAACTCAGCAGCCCCTCAGGTTTACCTGGAGGAGCCACAGCAAAGCATGAGCTGGGAATCTGCTGAGGAGCCGGTGCTCACCTGGTTGGGGTGCAGGCAGACGCAGTTAATAGGAGCGTTCACCTGGAAAATCCGCTGACACTGCAGGTTACGAGACCTGCAACAAAACAGGAAGAAAGGGGCATGTTTAAGGGCATGCAGTCAGCTCCGTCACCCGGGGTGCTGCTGGAGCGGGACACCGCCGCCTCTGCCCACCTCAGGTCCCAGATCCTGGCCATGCAGTCCTCCCCGCCCGTGTACATCCACCGCCCGTCCTCGTGGAAGCCCACGGAGGTGATGTTCTTGCTCACGCCATCGTAGTTAATGACGGGGTTGGGGTTGTTGGAGTTGAGGTCATACATGCGGATGTGCTGGTAGCCTGTAGCAACGACCGGGCAAGGGATGACTGCCGTGCCGGTGCCCGGTGCCGGTGGCCGGGGCAGCGGGGTGCCGGGCGGGCTCACCTGCGGCAGCGATCATGCTGCGGTCCGGCGTGATCTCCAGCGCGTTCACCTGCTGCAGGTGCCCGTTAAGGTCGGTAAGAAGCAGCAGGCGGGACCCCACCGGTGAGACGGGACGGGGTGCTGCCAGCCGTGGGGTGGGGGGGCACCGCGCTAACGGGGCTG
>VZSF01004760.1:420948-432055 GCA_013398295.1 Chionis minor
ACGTGTGGCACGGTCCCCGCCCTGCCGTTGCCGCCCCGCTGTGCACGGCGGGGAGCGGGGACCGCAGCATCCCTCCTGCCTCGCCGCTCGGCCCCGCACCGCACCGCACCGCCGCAGCGCCCGCCGCACCGGCACCGGCGCTTCCCGGGCCCTTTAAGAGCGGAGCGGCGGCGGCGGCGGTCCGTGCCCGCGCCCGCTCCCGGCGGTGCCCGCGGCAGCCCCGCACCTGCCGGTAAGGGCCGGGGGAGCCGGGGATGCTCGGGGCCGCAGAGGGGATGGGGGATGCAGGGATGGCCGGGATACCTGGTGCCGCAGGGATGCTCGGAGGGATGCCGGGATGCCCGGTGCCGCAGGGATGCCCGGTGCCACAGTGGGCACCGGTGCCGCAGGGATGCCCAGCGGAACCTGCAGGGTGCTGTGGGCTGTGGGGATGCCCCAGGGGTACCCGTGGGGATGTGGGGTGCCCCAGACTTGCGGGTGGTGCCCCCGGCAGCACAGTGGGGTGGAGGGGGGTGCAGAAAGCTCCCCCCTCCCTGTGCCCGAGCGCTGTCCCCTGTGTGCCACAGCGTCCCGGGGTGGGGACAGGGGCCACCTCTGCCCGGGGACCGGGGGAGCAGCCCCCTCCTTCTGCCGTGGGGGCTGTAGCCCTGGGAGGGGGGGGGGTCCACAGCCTCCCCACGCAGGAGCCTCCAGCCGTGGGGCTGCAGTGCTGTGCCCCCTGGCAAGGGGCAGCGCATCCCATGGGGGAGATGTGGGCTGGGTGCGAGGGACAGGGATGGTCTCGGCTGAGCTGGCGGAGGAAGGCTCTGGAAGCGTATGAACGTGCGTGTGAGCGTGCACAGGAGTGTGCACGGAGCAGCGTCACTCTTCCCACGGCCGCACCATCGTGCGCACTGACAGGAGCGAGGGTTTGGCATGGCAACGGCTGGGGAATGCTGGAGCGGGTGGTGGGCAGCCGGGCAGCACCCAAAACCCTGTGGCAGCACCCGAAACCCTCCCTACTGGCCCAAGGGCTGCAGTCGGCAGCTGCCACCCCGCAGGCAGCCTGGGCACTTGGCTCTGTCCTCCCCATGGCCCTGCTCTCTCCAGGCTCAGCTTTGGACTTGCTTCCATTCTCCTCTCCTTGGGAAGGTAAGTGGGGAGCTGAGCTGGTTTTGGGGACCTGAGAGCAAAACCCACATGGGCTGCGTGGAGGCGGGGAGGGAGGGGGGAGTGTCCGGCCCCCGCCTCACATGGCAGCTAGTGAGAGGGTTGAGCCAGGCTGACCAGTTACGAGGAGCCGTGGGCTCTTCCCAGCCTTCGGGGGACTGTGCCAGCAGGGTTGGCAGCAGAAGATGTCACGTTAATAAATATAGTGGGTGCTAGCGGCGAGATGCTGTGTTAAAGCAGCGGCATCAATCAGCTGAGCGCTCGCTGTGAAGGGATCTCCCGTTGGCACAGGAGCACGGAGTCGCTGTGCCCCCACCGCCGGCGTGCGCCTGTCCCGCCTGCCCTCGCCTGGGCTCTGCCAGGGAGGCTCAAACCCTGGAAGCCTGTTCCCTATTTAAATAAGATAACATATATTAAAAACGCCAAATCTTGGCGAGCTGACAGTGTCTGTCTAAATATTTATCCCTGTTCTGATCAGGCGCTGTGTTCCCATGACAGCGCGATTAGCACTTTGCATAGTTGTGACCTTCCTGGGTGCTGGGCTCCCCATGCCTGCCTGCCCCGTGCCCGGGGGGCTGTGGAGCTCCCCTCTCTTCCACTGCACCTGGCAGAGGCGAGCCCTGGACTGGCAGCCATTCCCAGCCTGGCACATCCCTGCTGGGCTGTGCTGGAGCTGCCAAGAGCATCCAGGACTGGGCAGGATGGAAACGCAGCTGGGACGGGCAGGGCAGGGAGCGGGTGCTGCGTTTGTCCCCTGCAGCACAGGAGGTGCAGCGCTGAGCACCAGAGACGTTTTTCGTGCAGGATCATGAATGAAGGGGACAACACCGGCATGACCTACCCCAAAACAGGCTCCTGCCCTGCCTCCTGTGCGTGAGCACAGCGAGACTGGGTACCTGTGGGTACCAGGCGATGGGGATGGAACAGGGATGCTCCAGCTTCCTCCCGCATAGTGCTGCCCTGCCCCGCAAAGTGGCCTTGCTGGGGCCACGTCCCACGCTGGCTCTGCGGGACATGCCAGGGTCCTGACCGTGACGCCTGCCCTGTGCCCCGTGGCAGCGTGCAGGGGCAGCGTGTCGGGAGGGATTAGGGCTGTGTCTAGTAAAAGGACTAATTCAGAGCCGGAGGCGCGAGGCGGCTTAGCGCAGCTCTCCCCTAGTGCCACTGCTCTGGCAACGCAAACAAAACCCTCGCGATCAGCTGAGCTGCTTGTGCACCGGCAGCAGCCAAAATCTGCTTTTCGGTTCCCAAATCTGGCAACACTGAATTTAACCCTAAACTTCAGCTTGTCTGGGTGGCAACTCACCAAATGGACTGGTGGCAGCTGCCCCGGTGCTCGCAGTGGTTGCTGGGCTGGGGGGCTGCCTGGGGGTGTTGATGTTCAGCCCCATCCCTGCCTTGCCACACACATCAGAGTTCGCAAAAAAGGAGAGAAAAAGGGGCAGAATTCATCCTGGCGCTTCTTGTGTGCAGCTTCCAGGAGGATTCATGCCACCTCCTGCTTGTGCTGTGGGGACCACGGGAGATGTGCTGCGCACAGCGGGGTGGCTGTGAGCTCCTAGGGTGGGAGCAGCCATTGCCACCGGTCCCTTGTCACCTGGGAGCAGTGCTGCGGGCGAGGAGGAGCCCGAGGGGGCTGCAGGAGCAGGGGACACAGGGTGTGCTTGGCGTTCCCCCCCTGTGGTGCTTTCTGTCGCGGAGGGAGCGACGCACTTCACTCGTAGAGAGAAGCAGCAACACATTTATCGACACAAAACAGGGATTTAACAAAGCTCATGGTAAATGTGACAGCATTTTAACAAGATTTGAGATGGCAAGGCACACTTGGTTATTTACTGCACAGAGGACAGGGTCAGACAGAGCTGTCTGCGAGACCCTCACGTTGAGTCAAGGTTTCAGAAAGGACCCTCTTGCTTTCTAAACTTCTCTGAGAGGAGTCTGGGTGCGGCTGGATCCAGTCCTAGTCCCAGATTTGGTCAACGTCTAAATAATGTCTAAAGGATTATGTACACACAATCAATCCTTTATATCACTTAGCTAAGATTTCAAAGTTCAGCATGCTGTTAGTCACTTACCAAGGATCTGTTGTGGCAAGGAAGTCTTTGAACCTCAAGGAGTAACCTTGAGGGCATCCCTACTCCAGGGGAGATCCTGGCGTGTAGCCCACTGCCGTTCAGGAGAGCTCAAAGGGCTCTTGGGCTGTTCACTGTTTATGGGGGTAGGATGATTGACCTATAGTCATATTTGCATATTGACAATACCAGCATTGCTTAAGTTAGCCCTTGGCTATTGTGTTATTATCTGTCTCCCCAAAACCACGCTGAGCCCCGGATGCCACCATCCTGAGTACATGCACCCCTTGTGACCCCCACGGGTGGTTATCGCTTGGGCAGGGTTACAGGAGACAAAGCACCCAGAGAGGGGACAGCACTGTCATGCTTCCCCAGGAGGTTGTGTTGGGGCTGCAGAGCTCAGTGGTCCCCAGAGCTCATGGGAGCGGTGCCCCCAGTCACGGTAGCTCCCCCGGTGCTGTCGCTCAACGGCATCTGGCCTGGCCGAGCATCTCCCGCTGCAGCCACGGTGCCGCATGGGTTGCTGCTGCGGGTCGCAGTGTCGGGGCTGGTCGTGCACCAGCGGGTGCAAATCTCTGCACAATCCCTTAAGCTGTGACCGGGGTGGGGGGGGGAACTGGGCAGGGAAAGGGCACCCACTGCCTCCTGCCCTGCAGAAACTGCCTTTGGTTTGGGCTCACTTTCCTCTGAATTGGTACATCCCCGTCTCAGGGAATCTCAAAATTGGTTTAGGGAAAAAAAAGATTTCATAGGAATTGTCTTAATCTTAACGGTGACGGCGCTTTGACAGGAGCTCTTCCCTGCATCCTGCATGGCCTGTCCTGTGTGTCCCCGCGTGAGGGATCTAACACCAGTTTAACTGGACCAGCCTCCCCCTGCACAGTGCTGTGTCCCGCAGCCCCCAGCAGCAGCAGCACGGGCAATCCTGCCCTCCTCCCTCTCTTGCAGGAAAAGCAAGGGCAGCTCCTCTCACCAGGCTCGGCTCCAGGTGGCCAGACCCCACTGGGCTCCTGCCCCGCTCCGAGGTTGTTTTCCAGTGGGCAAAGCAGCTCGTGCCCCTTCCCCTCTGTGGTTCCGGGTGGGATTTGCCTCCCCGGGCAGATGTTGCGGGCTGTGCACGTGGGCCTGTCCCTGCAGATGCCAGTGGGGTCCAGGCTGCTGCCCTCATGCCGGTGGTGCCTGTGCCGATGCCCATCCTCAGAGCAGCCCAGCATGGCCGGGTGGTCCCTGATCACCTCTCCTATGTCCGCAAAGGTGCTGCCTCCTGGTCCTGGCCTCCCAGTCCTGGCTGCACCATGCCCATCCCGTGATGCCACCCCACCCAGCTGTCCTGTGACACAGCCCTCCTCTCAGAGGTGACACAGCAGCTCTAAGCAATCCCCCGGTGGGGACCTGCCCTGCAGCCACCGCCTTGTTTGCTCCCGCGCTGGCAGAGCCCAAGGAGGCTGCACCCTTGAAGGCAGAGGCAAAGGCAGGTCCAGCCACTGGCCCCCGTGCTGGGGCACATGAGGTAAGAGGGACATGGGATGCCCTTGGACATGTCCCCAGTGGTGACCAGGATGGCGGGAGGGGTCTCCCCCGTGTCCCCTTTCTCTGGGTGTCGTGCTGCGCTGGTCAGGGGAGCAGGGCACGGTACGTAGGGCTGCGCGGGGTTGCCTGTGCTCAGGGTGCTGCCGCGCGGCCGGACCCGTGTGTGTGCCCTGCAGACATGGCCTTCCAGCGGAGCCACAGGCTGAACCTGCTGCGCCTCATCGTGCTGCTCCTCGTGGCCTTGGCCGGCATCAAGTTCCTGTTCCGAGACAGGTGAGGTGACAGCAGGACCCCAGGTGTGGGTGGGGGCTCCAGCGGGGTCAGGGTCTGCAGAGAGCCCTTGGGTCGTGCCCACTGGGGGCCTGGTGTTGGGGGGCAGCTGGTGCCCCGTGGCACCCCCAGCCCTGCTCCACTCCCCGCAGCTTTACCCTGGAGCTGCACAAGCACGTCAGCAAGGACAGCAGGTTCTGGGGGGATGCGGGTGACACCAGCCAGGACACCGGCCCCGAGATCCAGGTTGTGAAGATCCCCGTGGCGAAGATAATAGCCCCAAGACAAGAGCCTGGGCAGCAGGTCCCCAGGGACGTCAGCACCACCGAGATGAGGCTGGTCCACCTGGACCTCAAGGGAGCTGCGCCCAGGGTCTCCTACCTGGAGCAGGTGAGGATGCCCAGGGACCGGCGGGAGGTGCCGGGGAGGGGCCTGCTGAGGGGGCAGAGGCAGAGCAAGGCTTGACCTGCTGGCTGTCCCCTCTGGCCCCCGGGGACTGTGCCGTGCCCACCGGCTGAGCCCACCCTGCCTGCCCCGCAGGTGTTCCCTCTCCTCTCCCAGCTGGGAGCCAACGGCATCCTCATCGAGTACGAGGACATGTTCCCCTTCAAGGGGGAGCTGGAAATCCTCAAGTCCCCCTATGCTTACAGGTGAGCCGGGGCTGCGTGCTGAGCTGGCCGGGGGCTGCTGACTCAGCACGGCCCTGGCAGGTCCCGGTGTGCCGGAGGCTGGGTGTGACCCGCCTGGACCCGTGTCCATGATAACCGTGGTCAGAGTGCCGGGCTGTGCCACTGGCAGACCAGCTTCCTGCCCCGCCGGGTCAATATTTGTGTCCCCATAGTAAATTCGACAGGCATGGGGTGGCCAGGGCTACACGGGCAGGGTGCCGGAGGAGGAGGAGGGAATGCCTTCACACTCTGCCCTCTGCCCCGGCATGCCCTGGTGAGCCTGTCCCTGCCCTCCCAGCGAGGAGGACATTGAGCGGATCCAGCAGCTGGCGGAGCTCCACAAGCTGGAGGTGGTTCCCCTGGTGCAGACCTTTGGGCATGTGGAGGTAGGGACCCCGGTCCTGCTCCTCATCCCACATCCCTTTGGCCTGGAAACCCCCCCTGATGGCTCCTCCTCTGCAGTTCATCCTCAAGCACGAGAAGTACCAGCACCTGCGGGAGGTCGAGCGTTTTCCCAACAGCTTCAACCCCCATATCCCCGACACCCTGGCCCTGCTCAAGAGCATCTTGTCGCAGGTGATCGAGAAGCACAAGCGCTCCACCTGGATCCACATCGGCGCAGATGAGGTGGGCAATGGGCCACACAGGGACCCCAGCCCTCAGCAGGGGTGCTGAGCATCCCCCTTCCCCCGCCTCCAAATCCAGGTCTTCCATCTCGGGGAGGGAATGGACTCCAAGAACTGGATGAGCCGCAACAAGGGCGACACAGGGACCATGTACCTGAAGCACATCAAGGAGGTGTTGGGCTTCATCGCCACACAGTACAGGGGGCTGCGGGCGCTCATGTGGGATGACATGTTGAGGAAGATCAGCGTGGGAGCCCTGCAGGGTGAGAGGATGGGGATGGTGGGGGTGGTACCTGAGCTGGGGTTCTTGGCAGTGCCCATCTGCATGGCTGCCCTGGCAAGCATCGTGCCCCGTGCCCAGCAGGAGCCCATGCCTGGCCCTCTGGGGACACGGGTCTCTGGGGAGCATGAGCAACCCCAGGCATCCTCCTGCCACTGGCATCGGTGCCCACATCCTCATCCCTGCTCCTCCCATAGAGTCTGGGATAGTGAAGCACGTCTCGCCCGTGGTGTGGTTCTATGCCCCTGACTTTGAGGCTGAGCAGATCGGTAAGGCAGCGTGCCCAGCTCCCGGGGCTGGCAGGAGGGACGCCCCCTGCTGAGCCCTCCCCAGCCCCCTGTGGATGGTGGCACTGGTGGCTCATGCCTGTCCCGCTGCAGGGCCATTCCTTGCCAAGTACGCGGAGAGTGGCTTTGAAGCGGTGTGGTTCGCCAGTGCCTTCAAGGGCACCACAGGACCGGCACAGACCTGGCCCCCCCTGAGCTACCACCTGAAAAACCACCTGAGCTGGCTGAAGGTGATGCAGGCCCTGCCACGGCTGGCCCCGCTGCGCTTCCAGGGCATCGTCCTCACCGGCTGGCAGAGGTGAGGGCTGGTGGGACCCCCACCCTCCCCCGTGCCCACGCAGCCCCGCCGGCGGCAGCACAGGAGGTGATGGCAGGGCTGTCCCCGCTCCACAGGTACGATCACTACTCGGTGCTCTGCGAGCTGCTGCCCGTTGGCATCCCCTCCCTGGCCATCTGCCTGCAGACCGTGGTGAACGGTGAGCCACCCCCGTGCCGCTGGCACCGGAGCAGCCATCGCAGTCGGGCTCATCCCCCCTCTCCCTGACCCACGGGCAGACACTGCCTGCGAGACCCTGTCCTGCAGGCTGGGAGGGGACTGGGAGGCAGGGGAAGGAGCTTCGGCTCCCCCAGTCTCGGGGGTGCGGTGAAGTTAGGGGTGAACGGCTGACAGTGGGGTCGCCTGGGCCCCTCTGCCCCCCTCCTCGTCCTCCCCAGGGGGCTTCACAGAAGAGACCAAGAGGAAGATCCTGGACGCGCTGGGCTTCCAGAGCATGCAGCTGGAGCAGAGCACTTGGTGCGTGGCACTGCCGCCCCGGTTGCATCAGGAGGGATGCACTGGAGGGGAGCCGGGGGTTGCTTACCCAAATGCCCCGGTCCCAGACCCACCTGGGGCAAGGATGGGCGCCCTCCTGCCATGCAGGGTGCTGGGGTTCACCCAGCCCGGGCCCCCGGCACAACCAGTGCACCCCATGTGTTGGGCTCTCACCTCCTCCTCCCGTTCCCCAGCGAGGGCAGGGGAGCGTTCCCTGGAGCGGAGATCTACCACATGGTCGAGCAGGTTAATGGCCACCTGAAGGAGAGCATCCTTAAAGCCCTGGAGGAGGAGAGGTAACGGGTGGTGGGAGGCAGCGGGGTTGGCTGGCTCTGGCCACGGGGCTGGAGCACAGACGTTTTGCAGGGGAGGGGAGCTGCCAGGCGTGCGGCTCCCAATCCCTGGGTGGCCCCTGTTCCCCCGCACTCCCCTTGCGCCTCCCCAGTGCCATAAAGGGCTGGTTCAGCCCCTATCACCGGAAGCGCCAGTTCGGCAACCCCCGCAACATGGAGAGCTTCGGCAGCAAGGTGCTGAAGTACGTGGTGCTGGGGGCTGGGTTCCCCCCTAGGTGCCTGCATGGACTGGGAGAGGTCCCAGCCTCGGCTCTGGGGTCTCTCGCAGGAGGGAGATGGACCCCCTGCTCTCTCCCCCCTGCCAGGCTCCATGAGGACTGGGAGAGCTTCGTCCGTGACCTGCGAGCCCAGCTGGAGAGGGTCTACTTCCCTGACACGGTGGAGGAGTGGATGGAGGAGAACATCAACCCCTACCTGGACCAGCTGCGGGACCTGGTGCGGGACTACCGGGCCATCATCCGCCTCAATGCCAGGCCCAAGGCGATGTAGGGGCTGTGGCCGCCCCCTGGCTCCCACTGCCCCCCTGGGGTGGGCTTCGGGTGCCACCGTTGTGTGTCTGTGTGCTGCTGACTGCGTCACTGCTGCTGGTTTGTACAGTATGGAGAGCTCCTGCGCATCCCACTTCCACAATAAAGTATTTTCGTAGATGCTGCTGGGTGCTGGAGGGGGCTGCGGCTCTGTCCCCCCTTCTCCCCCCCGGCACAAGCAATGGGGAGCTGGGGCGGGTGCAGGGGGTCAAGGTCTGTCCTACAGACGGCTCCTGGGCCCCTTGTTCCTGCTCTGCTGGAGCTGGAGGGTTTGGCAGCTGCAGGGCAGAGCCGCGATGGAGGGCAGGGAGAGGGCAGCTCCCGGGATGCCCATGTGCCTCATGCTGGCCTCGAGGGCGGCCGTGCCCTCCCTGCAGGACAGGATCCAGCCCAGCGTGGGTGCTGGGTGCTGCGTACCACTGGGCGAGGGCTGGTGCTCAGGATGCAGCAGTGCGGGGNGTCCTGCCAGGCTCCCCCTGGCACCAAGAGCCGCTGATCACTAGGAGGGGGGTGAGCGCGGCGCTCACTTCCTGTGCCGAGCCATCCTCCAAACACTGCTTTCACCTCTTCCTTCTTCTCCTTTAATCCAGCGCCTGGGGCCCTGCGCGTTTCCAACCCCATCCAGCCTCCCGTGCAGGGGCCTCTACTGCGCTCCTCGGCTGCGGTCGTCGGAAAGGCAGCCGTGGCGGGGGGAAGCGGGGGGACCCCTGCATGAGGCAACCCCTCCCGCTGCCGGTGGTGCCTCCGGCTCCTGCAAGCAAGAGTTTCCACGTGCCTGTTCCTCTCTGGTGCCCATGCATGCAGTGGGGGGGAGGCAAAGCCAAACCTCCCCGTGCCCACAGCTCTCCCTGTTCAGAGCGCCAGTTTCGGCTCGGCGTGTGCAGGGCAGCGACACAGACATTTCACTGCACATTTTTCTGCTCTGCAAAGACCAACCCAACTTGGCAAGAGCCCGGAGGGAGCCGCAGAAATGCGAGGCGGTCTGGAGCTCCTACTGCAAAAGCCAGGCTCAGGCAGGGGAGGAGAGAAGGCAGCTGTGTGCCCCACTCAGCCCCACACAGCCCTGCTGTCCTGTGTCCAGGTTTGGTCATGAAGGTCCTGGTGCCTGGCAAGGCCACCGGGACAGGGGCTGCCCCATCCCAGGTCTCTGCTGGGTCCCTTGGGTGCTGGTGCTGGGTGCGGGAACCCAGCAGGAGGGAGCTGTGGGGCACAAAGGGACCTTTGTTGAGGAGTTTCATTTGTTATCAAGTGGTGGCAGATGTGAGGGAAGCCCCGGACCTGCCCGGGCCCCCTGGCGCGTGCAGAGCCCCAGCCCCCAGCCCAGCGAGACCCGCAGCGGCTCAGGCCCCCCAGGCAGCCGCACGCAGCAAGGCTGCGGGATTAGAGGGCAGATTAGACGGCGTTTCGCGCTGGCAACCCAAATGTCCTGGATTGGAAAGTGGGGGTGGGGAGAAGAGACGGACCCCGCTGTCCCTGAGGGGGGGGGTCATCAGCCTGGAGCTGGGGGCTGTGGAGGGAGTCAGGGGCTGCGGAAGGCATCCTCGGGCTCTGTCTCAGGGGACATGGGCCGGCAGAGGGTGGGTAGGGGGCATCAGGGAGGAGCTTTGCTCACATTTGTCTAGAGTTTGCATGGTTCCATCTTTCTCTCCACCACACACACTCACGCGGGTCTGCGGCCACTTGTCCCCGCGCGCTGCACCCACGCCTGTCCCTGCCTTGCTGCCCTGCAGTGACCAGCGCTGGAGGGGACACCTGTGTACCTTTCGGACCAACACAGCCTGATGCTGTTTCGCTGGGCTGTGACCTCCGCAAGGCCTTTAGACAGTACCTCGTCTGGGAGAGCAGAAATTTGGGCGTGATTTTGTGCAGGTGGTGGCCGTGCTCTGCATTGACTGGGCACCATTAGCACATTAACTGGCTGGCCCCATTTCCTATCTGCTTCCCGAGCATCCTCAGCACAGCCAGGCACCCTCTGCACCTTTAATGTCTCAGTCATTTCAGCCATAAAAAAGTGGAAAGGGACGAATGTCACTGGCCATTGTGTCTACAAAAGTGGAAAATTAGGCAGTAATAATGGCTTTATTTAAAGAAATTGAAAAGCTGCTCCAGCCTGGTTCCCATTATCAGCCACCACAGGGCGACGGTCGGTGACTGCGACGGCCAGGCGGAGCGGCGGGACGGGGACCGGTGAAGGGCACCCGGGGCGGGGCTGGGGAGGGGGGGTGACCCGGGGCCGGGTCTGCTCGGCCCGCCAGCCCCCGGCCCCGGCTCCTCTCGCCCTGCGGGGGCACTGCCGCCCCCGGTGTCCTCCCCGAGGAAGAAGAGGCCCCGAGCAGCCTTGTCCCCGCTCTCCTCTCCGGCTGCCGGGGCCGCTGAGACCCGCCGGCTCATTACACGCCACGGCTGCGCGGCGGCAGCGGCGGCTNGGGCCCTGGCACCTTCCCCCGCGCCGAGGAGGGGGATCCCCGTGCCCCGCCCGCAGGCACCGGGGCGGCCTCCGCCCCCTCCTCCTCCTCCTCCTCCCTGCCCCCCCC
>VZSF01004760.1:432311-452209 GCA_013398295.1 Chionis minor
GGTGCGGCGCGGCGCGGGCGGGGGCCGCGGACGTGCCGGGTAGCCCCCGGCGGCACCCCGGGTTTGGGGAAGGGGGGGGCAGCCCGGTGGCGGGGGGACTGGCGGCGGCGGAGCATCCCTGGGCGCTGCGCGGGTGCTCGGCGCTGGACAGGATCTCCCCGCCGGTCCCGGTGCAGCCCCCGGCGCGGCCGGACACCGGCGGGGCTGCCCTTGCCCCGAGCCCTCGGGGAGCCGGGCCGGGCCGGGCCGGTGCACCCGGGGGGGGCTTGGCCTGGGCATGGGCTGCGGGACTGCGGCCGGGGGCAGCTGCGTGTGCGTGAGTGTGCGCGGAGCGCGTGTGCACGGACCGTGCGTGTGTGCACCGCAGCTGCCGCTGCCCGCACACGTTTGCATGGGTCTGTGTGTGTGTGTGTGTGTGTGTGTACGTGCGTGCTGGGTGTTGCATGTGTGTCTCTGTGTTTGGGTGCGTGTCTGTGTTTGCGTATCGGTGTGTGTACCCTGGCATATGTGTGTTTGGATGTGGCTGTGTTGGTGTTTCTCCGTGTGGGGGTGTTTGGATGTGGCTCCATGG
This sequence comes from Chionis minor, assembly GCA_013398295.1. Taxonomy (NCBI): domain Eukaryota; kingdom Metazoa; phylum Chordata; class Aves; order Charadriiformes; family Chionidae; genus Chionis; species Chionis minor. The sequence goes on from VZSF01004760.1 coordinate 432,883, forward strand.
GTATCTCCCTGTGTGCATCTCTGCGGCTGGCTTTGCACGTCTCCGTGTGTGCACCCGAGTGCGTGTGCCCGGGCTGCGGGGGTGTACGTGTGTCTGTACGTATGTATCCGTGTGTGTACGTGTGTGTAGCTCCATGAGTATCTGCTCTCTGTACGATATAACTGCTCTGTTGAGGCGTTCCACCCGGGACTGAATTATTCATGGTGCTGATGCAGCCGCAGGTTTCAGGCCTGGCGCGCGCGGGGCCGACCTGGGGAGCTGGGGACCATCCCCAGGCACAGGCAGGGACGATGGGGAGCACCGGCATGGCATCAGGTCACCGGGCACACAGCCCCTTCGATGCACCCGGTGTCCCTCCCCTGGGGCCCAGCGCTCCCTGAACACGGGCACCCCGGTGTCCCTGGAGCCATGTGGGCCTGGTGTGGTGTCCCCCGTCCCTGGCTGCGCAGGGGTGTTCCTGGCTGAGCAGGGCCAGCGTGGCGTCCCCTGTGTCCTGGTGCTGAGCAGGGCTGGCGTGGCATCACCCATGTCCCCACTGCTGTGCAGGGCTGGTGTGGTGTCCCCCATGCCCTGGTGCCGTGCAGGGCCAGGATGGTGCCCCCCATGTCCCCATTGCCATCATTCCTGTCACTGCTGAGGGCCTGTACGGGGAGAGAAGAGGCTCCGGCTCAGAGCCCCCTTCATCCCAACCTGCTGCAGGTGGTGCTGGTGCTGCTTCCGTGGCCTCTTGGAGTAGCATGCAGGGGGTGGGACGGAGCCTGGCCTGTGCCCAGTGCTGTCCCCTGCACACCCTTCTCCTATCCCCGCTGTCCCCGGCGCACAGCTGGTGTTGCTGTGGCAACGGCCAGCGGTGCTGGAGTGCCACCACCTCCTCCTGCATCCCTTTCCTTCCCAGCCCTGCTCTGCTGCATCTCCCACCCCAGCCGCTCTCCCGCTGCAGAGCCCTCCAGCTGCCGGGCATGGCTGGGTGGGATGGCAGAAGCAGCCAGTGGTGCTCCCAGTGCCGGGTTTGTGGGACAAGGGACACGCAGCCAGGCCAAGCCTGGCCAGCCTGGAATTGTGGGATTCCCGCTGTGGGCCTGGATGCTTGCCCCACGTCCTGGCTGGGCTGCACGTCTCCAGCTCCACTGAACCCACCAGTGCCGGTGCCGGGCTGCTCTGGAATCGTTTCCCCGTGGGACCTGGCTCTCCTGCAGGGCCACGTGTGCGGCAGTGGGTGCCATGCTCCCGGCCTGGGTGCACGGGCACCTCTGGCACGGGTGGTGGAGGAGCAGGGCACAGCACAGGGTGGGAGAGCACTGAGACTGGCTGTCACCATGCCGCGGTGTCCCCACGTCCCTGGTTCCCTCCGCGTGCCTGTCCCACACGTGCCTCCAGTGCTCCCCACGCTGCGCGGCACCGGGAAGATTTGTAACTTAGCTCTGTTATCTGGATAATATCCTATTCATGTGGGGTTTAATAAATGAGATTTTAAAAATCCCTGCGTGAATTAACACGGGTTGCTATGGCGACATGGGGCCCAATTTAGCGTGTGGAGTACGAGTTTGTGGGGCCCGGGCCGGCCGCAGCGCGCACCGTGCTCGCTTCCCGGGCATCCATAATTGATAAGGTTGTCTGAAAGTTACGCAAATCAGATGCAGGGATTTGGCAGCAAACTGTTTCCCTCCCTGTCCCCTCCTCCCCTGCGATACCTCGAAGAATTGTAGTGACTTGGCGTTTTCCCCTTGGCTCCCCGGCTCGGGGACAGTGGGATGGGATGGGGCCCCGGGGCATCCCCAGCAGCATCTGTTCCCCCTGCACCATCCCCATCCGGGCACCTGAGGATTTGGACATCAGGAGACGGGGCCGTGCTGCGCTGTGCAGGGGAGCTGTGGTTCGTCGGCCGTGGTGCGTTGGAGCAAGCAGTCTACTTCCCTCTGAGGCCGGTGCCGCTGGTGGATCGTCCGCTTTGGAAATGGCTTCTGTGTGGCACCCGGGAGGGACCTCAAGCCAAAGGCTGGGCCCCTCTGCTCCGGCTTCTCCTCCTGCTGGGCTGTGGGGCTTTGCAAAGCGCTTCTATGCGTGGCAGCTTGGTGTGGCGAAGGAGATATCCCAGCATGATGCCAGGGCAAGCACCCGGGATGGCAGGGGCCGGCTGCAGCCCGGCTGTGTGGGTGCAAGCCCAGGCTGTGTCCCATGGAGCTGTTGTCCGCCCCGTGCCTGGCCCTCAGTGCTATCCTGGTCCCCCACGGCTGGCGTACTCCTGTGCCGCTGGAGCTCTGGGTGCTTCGCACCGGGATGCCCGGGGCCGGGTGAGCCACGCTGCCTGGCTGGGCTCAGGAGCTGGGCATGGATCGTGGCACCCCCTGCTCCCTGCTGTGGCGGGGTAGCCCAGCCCAGCCTGGTCCCACTGCCTGGGGGTGCAGATGCCAAGGCTCAGGCAGCTCCTGGGGTGTCCCTGCCCTGGGCAGGAGGAGAGCTCTGTTCCTGTGTCACCCTCGGCACAGGGCTCTGCGTCCTGCACTGTGTGTCACTGGCGGCAGCCTCGGCATTTTGGGGGTTATCCCAGCCAGCCCTGACCTCACTGCCATGTGCTGGGAGCGGGTCCTGCCCTGCCTGGGGAGGGACCCCAGACCCACTGGCACCACTGGCACTGCCCTGGCCCCACGGCTGCCTCCAGCCCCGCAGCTCCCGGCTCCGGGCCATGTGGGGTGGGCAGATCCTGCTACAGGTGAAACGGCCGGGACAGGAGCCAGGCAGCTCCTTGGAGGAGCATGCATGGTGCAGGCAGCGTGGGCAGCAGGACCCCAAAACTCAGCGGGCACCCCCAGGCTCATCCCCCTCTGGGGTGCTGCCGTCCTGTGGGGACCCATCCCAGGATGCAAGCAGAGCCGCAGCAGCCATGTGGGATTGCTGCTTCGCCGGTGCTCCAGGACGCAGGGGCAGCGGGAGACAGGAGCCAGACCCCCTGGGGACACGGGGTCCCTGGGCAGGGCCTCACTGGCTGCCTCGTGCCCTCCAGTGCGTCCTCCTGTGCGGCGGCCAGTTAATTCTGGGTTTTTTTGCCTGCATTTGATTGCATTAATAATCTCCTCTGATAACAGTATTTAATAAAACCAGGCTAATATGGCGCAGTTAGGAAATGTCTTTGACATTTTACAATTCAATTTCCATGCAGTAAAAGGCAGGGCAGCTGCAAATCCAATTGTGGTGCAGTGCCCAGGGCGCGCGTAGCCAGCAGCCGCCGGAGCTGCCCGGTTCCCCTGGCCCTCCGGTAACACAGGAAACTTCCCCGGGCACCAGCCGCCCCTGATGGCTTCCGCTGCCCCTCCCTGGCCACGGGCACTGGGGCAGCCCCCTCCTCACTCCAGGGGAAGCCTGGGCAGGGGGGAAGCAGATGGTGCTGGCCGGGACACCGGAGGCCCTGGGGCTGCTTCTGGCCTCTGGAGCCATCGTTGCCAGGCAGGACACCTGGCGCAGGAGGAAGGGGCCATGGAGTTGGATCCTGTGGCAGCTTGGCCAAGCTCAGGGGCTGCAAAAGGGTGCTGGCCCCCTGCATGTGCCCTGTCCTGTGGCTGGATGCTGCTTCTGCGCGCCCCCCCCCGATCCCCTTGGCACAGATTAAGGGGTGAAATGCTAAGGGGGTGGGCTGGGACACACAGGGCGATGCTGGCACAGGGTGATGTTGCTGCTTCCCAGCCATGTCCCAGGATGATGGTTGGGGCTGAGCAGCTCCTGCCGCTGCAGTGCTTAACGGTGTGTCAGCAACTCCCTTAAAAACTTCTTGGGGTTTCTAGCCCGCGTGTGAAACCTCGCTCCCAGCAGGACTTGGCAGGCGGGTGCAGGCTGGCGTGTGCCAAGTTTCCTTCCAGAGGGGGATTATTACTCAGCCTGGGGTGACATCTTGTTATTTTACATTTTCTTGCTTCTCTCTGTCCGGCTGGGCTGGAGTTGTGGGTGCAAACCCTCCCCTGGTCCACTGCTGCCCCAGCGCAGCTCCCGTTTCGGGTCCAGCCACAGGAGCAGCCAGGGGATGCTGCAGAGGACCTGGCGCTGTTGGCCACCGCTACCAAGGAGCAGCGAGGCTGTGGGCCGGTGGCTCCTCTCCCAGCTTGAGGCTCCCTCGCTGGCCTGGATTTTCTCGCAGCAGTCCCAAATTCACCTGGCGTGACACCAATTAGCCCTTCGCTGGTGGCAGGCAGCCTGTTTCCTGCATGAGGACCTTGCTGCCGTGTGCCACGGTGCTCCTGGATGCCCCTGCACCGTGGTGGGGCGATGCTTCCAGGGAGTGGCTGGGGATGCGGCAGGGCCACCCCGGGGTGATGGTGCCGTGGATCCTTGGAGTGCTGCTGGTGCCGCAGGGCTGGGTGCTGTGGGCACCCCAAGCTCCTCTCCGTTGATTCCTCCTTCCCTGCCAGCCCAGCAGACTGGCATCTGGTTCCTCTCCCTTGCTCCGATGAGCTCCCTTTTCCCTCCCCTTCCCAGCTGCCGGGAAAGGCTGTGATGAACTCCCTTGCTGGCTTGTTGTGCCCAGGTGTCCCCAGCCCCTTCCCGCTCCCCTTGTGCCCACAGAGCACCTATTGGTGGCTGCTCGGTCCTGTGGTGGTGATGCCCGTGGATGGTGGCTGCGTGACGCTGTGCCAGAACCCTCGTGCGTGCCAAAGCAGCGATGGGTCCTTGGTGAATGCTGGCCTCGGGCACTCGGCCGGTGGGAGCTGTGGTGTCGCCAGCGGGGTGAGCGCTGGAGGGGATCACACGGCTCTGGGGTGATGCTCGGGGCTGTGCTTGATCGTGTTTGCCATGGCGCCCTCCATCCTGGTGCAGGAGCGGTGTGTGCCGGGAGCGGTGAGTGCCGCTGCACCGGGACTGGACGTCGCCAGGGCTGGGCACTGCTGGCTGTCCCCAAGAGCCGGGGCTGGTGAGCCTCTGGCTGAACGCTGGCCATGACCCCGCTGCGCACTGCCCTCGCCCGCCGGTGGCTAGAGGTGCCTTTCACAAGTGTTCAGACGCTGTTGGGAGAGTGTCGGAGAACTGATTTGCTGATATTTAATGGCTGACGCTGTTAACTGCCCGGCCGCGTTGCTGCGGGCGAGGGAAAGGCGTTGGGAAGCAAAACCCGCTCGGGAGCTACCAGGCTCATGCTGGCCTGTGCGAATGCTGCTGCTCCGTTGCCGCTTTGTGCCCTGGCTGCGGCTGAGCGTGCTGTGGGTACAGATCGTGCCGGCCTGGTCACCGAGCTGGCATGCGGTGCCAATGTCCACCTCTGCCCCGGGTTACCATCCTGTCCTGCAGCTGGGGCACGTGGCACTCACCCTCCCTGTGCTCACCCCCTGGAGGGATGGGGGCCAGCGCAACCTGCCCGGCGCAGGAGCGATCCTGCCGGTGCGCTGGCTCTTTGTGCTGGGCTGAGAGGGATCTTTAAGCTGTAATGAAATGTTAATAGTATTTTCCAACTCAATATGGGAGTAGAAAATGAGGTGTTTAACGCTGGTCTTCGCAGCGACAGGAGCAATCAGCCTGAGAAATGGGAAGCCGGAGACGCAGCCCTGGCCTCGGCATGGCCTGACAGTCCCGTGCTGCCGGGCCGGTTCCGGTGATGGATGAGTGCTGGTGCCTGGCACGAGCCACCGGGCCAGGGAAGCACGGTGCTGGGATGGTGTGGGAGAGCGGCTGACGGGGTAATGCTGAATCTGCCTGCGTCTCCTTGGGTCTCGCCGGCAAGGTCACCACTGCCTGCCTGGTGAGAGCCGAGCAGATCGAGGTGGTTGTGGGGCTGGGGTGCCCCGGGGTGCAGCAGGGCGATGGGACCCTGGCTCTGTGTCCTGCCGTGGCTTGTGTCAACTGGAGATGGAGTAGGTTGGAGCTGGTGCCCAAGCAGCTGCCACAGGGCATAGCCCAGGCACTGCTTCTCCAAGCACCGTGCCCACCAGCGGCTGGCTGCTCTGCCAGAGTGCCCTGTACCTCTGAGTGCCTCCGTGCATCCGCGTGCATTCATGTGCCTCTGTGCATCTGTGTGTGTTGTGTGCCCCTGTGCACCCATGTGCGTGCATGTGCCCAAGTACATCTGCCCTGCGCATCCGTGTGCCCGCAGCTGGCCCGCAGCTCCACTGGCCGCTTTGGCAGTGCCTCCTCCCCGGCCTGGCGTGGGGCTCGGCGCTGGGGACGGCTCTCAGTGGCAGCGGCAGCCGCCGGCTGATCCCTTCCAGATGTGGCTGCTGGAAGCCCAGCTCCGCACCGCCTCCTTGCCGAGGGCCTGGTAGGTTTTCCGTCCTTGGCTGCCGGAGCCGTTGGAGCAGACAAAGCAGCCGCCTGCCCGGCTCCTGCATTGCAGCTGGGCTGTTTATGGCACGCTCCTCGCGGCTGTGCAGCTCCACAGCAGCTATTCTCCCTGCTGTCTCCGCTCCGGCGTGCGCAGATCCCGGGGCTGTCTGACTAAGCCCCGTCTCCTGGCAGGGATGGGGCATGTGGTCCTGCTCTGCCTCTCCCAGCCCCCCCACCTCCAGTGCCCACAGTGCTGGGGACACTGGGGACACTGGGACGGATCCTGTGAGCCCTGCCTTTCCGGTGCAGTGCTGCCAGGCCTTCGGGAGCAGCGTGGTGACTCCGGACAGGTTCCCGGTGCTCAGGGCAGTTGCATGGCATTGCCTGGCTGTGCATTCCTGTGCTGCCCATGCGTCCCGGCAGTGACCGCAGCATCACTGAGCTGCCAGCCCGCACACCCGCAGTGCTGCCTGGCACTGCACCCGTCCTGCCCCTGGGCACTGCCGGGAAAGCCGCCGTGGTGCGGAGGGTGCGTGAGTGGGCACGGTGCGCCGGCACGTGCGGGAGTGCTGGTGGAAGGTGGACCGGGTTGTTATGTGGACGAGGACAAATGATGGCACTAAAGGCAAAATAGACCCCAGGGCTTGTTTCACCTGCGTACGGTGCGGGAATGTAGAGCCCAGTGCTGCAGCAGCGCCTGTTGCCCTGTTATTTATCTGAGCTGTCTGCATGCACATGCGTGCACACACATGCACACACACATGCACACACACACACACTCAGTGTACGCTGGGGAGGTCTCTGCCACTTCCCAGTGATGTCTGGACTGCGGCTGGTTTCGTAGGACTTCAGTTGGTTTCGTAGGCAGCCAGATGATAGCAGCTGCTTGTTAGTTATAGAATCATAGAACAGTTTGGGTTGGAAGGGACCTTAAAGATCATCCAGTTGCACCCCCTGCCATGGGCAGGGACACCTCCCACTAGACCAGGTTGCTCCAAGCCCCATCAGACCTGGCCTTGAACACCTCCAGGGATGGGGCAACCACAACTTCCCTGGGCAACCTGGGCCAGGCTCTCACCACCCTCAGAGTGAAGAATTTCTTCCTTATATCTAAATGTCTAACCTAAATCTACTGTGTTTCAGTTTAAAGCCGTTACCTCTTGTCCTATCACTACATGCCCTTGTAAAATGATTAGTTAATGATGCCTTAAGATACACAAAGCTACTGGTCCCTCCCTGCAGGGCAGTGTGGCTGGGATTGGTTCTCCCAGGGCTCCCTGTCCCCATGGAGGAGGTGAGAATGGGAAGGGGATGGGGAGGAGGAGGATGGGGCTGGACAGGCTTGTCTCTGACACCCCCCTGCCCCAGGGTGGAGGTGAGCAGTGCCAACATCTGCCCCCTCTCTGCTCCTATGTCCTGGGCAGCTGCTGCTCAGGTACTGAGGATGCGCAGTGCTGGCTTTGCTGGGATGCAGACAGATGGGGGGGATGCAGATCGGTGGTGGCCCCAAGCAGCTGCGTCCTGTCCCCCACTGCAGCAGCCTCACCGTGCCCACGGTGTCTCCTTCTAGCCAGGGTGATTACTGAAAATTACCTGTTTGCTGCCGCCCCGGTGCGGGGAGAGCAGGCTGTCAATTAAGGCTCCATGGAAGCAGCACCAACATGCATTTCCGCAGAGACGAGGGTGGGCGTACGGCTGGCACCGGGGCTGACGGCGACGGGCACAATGGGGCTGGTGTGACGCTTGGTGCTGGTCCCGTGGGACTGAGCGTGGCATCTCGTGTCCCACCCGTGGGGCCGGAGTTATCGTGTTGCTGCGCTGCCCACATCCCTGCCTATCCCTGCTGCTGGCTCCTCTGCGTCCCCGGTCACATGGGGCCAAGTGACCGGCATCCTTCGCGTGGCAGAGCAGCACAGCACCATGTGTTTTTCAGGGGTCAGTGGGTTTGCAGGCAGCCCGGAGCCGTGCAGGTAGGAGATTGCTGAGATTTCACAGGCGGCGACTCTGCACTGGGAGGGAGCACCTGCAGAGTCGGGGCTGAGCCCCAAACCAGGGCTAGGGGAAACCCCGCAGAGGTGGGGGGCTGGGGCTGCCCAGGGGGAATCCGGCTCATCCAGCGTCAGTGATGAACGGCTTGGTCAGGCTCCGGGGCGCCACGTAGCAAAGGTCAGGTGAGGATACGGCTCGGCGATGCGGGGAGAACCGGGATGCTCACCGTAGCCACTGGTGAGCACCACTGCGCCAGCATGGTGCTGGTGGGCACCCTGGGGTGCTGGGTCACCTGGCCTGCTCCAGCTCCAGGTTTTCAGTGGGTTGGTGCTTCCTTAGGTGCACCCCCGTCCTCCATCTCTGCCGGCCCCAGCAACCTGCAGGGACAACCATTCGTCCTCCCTTGAGATCGAAAAGTTTCCTTTTTTTTTAATAAAAATCACTGAGGAGTCCCCACTGCCTCTTGAAAGCTGCATTTAAGTTGCTTCATCCTGGCCCCAGGGGACAGCCCTGCGCTGCTGCAGCACCGTGACTCAGGCTGCCATGGCCTATTGATTTTGAAGTGCAGATTTCTCCATTCCCTCGGGAAGGCTCCGTGCGAGGTCTGGGTGTCCGGAGCACCAGCAGGTGCGCTGGGCACAGGGCCAGCATCCCCCCCAAAATCCCTTGGGATTTGGGGAATGGCTTGTGCTGAGCATTGGGGCACCCAGCTCTGGGTGTGCAGATGTCTTGGGATGTCCAGATGTGATGGGAATGGGTATCCAGCTGTGATGGGCAGTAGTTATCCAGCTGTGATGGGCACTGGGGTGTCCTGCTGTGGTGAGCAGCCTGTGTCCAGCTGTGATGGGGATCAGGGCATCCCGCAGTGGTGGGCAGTTGTTATCTAGCTGTGATGGGTGTCCAGCTCTGATGGGTGTCCAGCTGTGATGAGCAGTAGTTATCCAGCTGTGATGGGCACTGGGATGTCCAGCTGTAGTGAGCAGCCTGTGTCCAGCTGTGATGGGCACTGGGGTATCCAGCTGTGGCAGGCAGTTGTGTAGCTGTGATGGGTATCCAGCTGTGGTGGGCAGTAGTTATCCGGCTGTGATGGGCACTGGGATATCCAGCTGTGGTGAGCAGTGTGTGTCCACCTGTGACAGGTGGTTGTTTTCCAGCTGTGATGGACATCTAGCTGTGATGGACACTGAGGTATCCAGCTGTGGTGGACAGTAGTTATCCAGCTGTGGTGGTCACTGGGCTGCAATGGCTCCCTCCCATCCCTGCCACCTCTTTGCCCCAGGCAATCCCTTCCCACGCAGTCAGAAGCCTGTGAGCTTCCCAAGCTTCCCGGTGCATTATTTATACAGTGAAAATCGATCAGCAGATGATAACAGCTTCATTAGCATCTGAACATCGCACTGGCCGCAGTGCTTGACACGACCTTGGCTGCAGGAGTACAAGCCTTTTGCTGCCTGCCAGTGGTGATGACCAGCACCCTGGCGTCCCCATCCTCACTGAACCCACCCAGGGCTGCTCCAGCCACCTCCATGGGGTCCCCACGGTGGCACATCTGGGAGCAGAGCGCGTGGCCACGCACATGCCCCCTTTGGGACCCCGCAGCAAGGACCCCATCCTCGCTGCGAGAAATAAGACCACTCATGCCAGGGCTCCTCGTGCAGCAAGCGCTTGCAGCGCTTGTTGTTTGCGTGGCGCTCGTCAGCAAGGATATAATTAAGAGCAGCTATTTTGGATGCTTCCTTTATCCGGCAGCTCATGGCGATGCCGCTGCAGGGTCCTCCCCCTGCTCTGAAATAGGCCCTTGGTTTTGCCTTGAATGTCTTCCCTGTGGGTGCTCGGTGTCATCCTGCTTGTGGAGTCCCAGGGGTCCCTGGTGTGCTTGGGGGAGGACACGCAGGGGTCCTGCTGCCCATGTGGGCTGGGAGGGAGGGAAGTGACAGGGATAGTGGGGCTGGAGGGGAGGGGGACCACTGCAGTGGGGTGATGGGAAGGGATGGGGAGGAGTATTTGGGGCTGCCGCCGAGCTGGGGGGGGTAGGCAGCGACGGCTTTCCCCTCATTAAGTAGATGTTGATTTAGCAGAGGCTGGAGCCATCTGCTTGGAGCAGCCGCCCGCTCCCTGAGAGCTGGCGTGGCGCTGCCGGGGGGAGCTGGGCGAGGATGTGCTTCGTCAGCGGGGGCTTGGCCAGGAGCCCCTGCGCCCTGGCCGGGCATCGATCACTGCACTGGCTGCAGATGCAGGGGTCTGGCGCACGAGCACGCTAATGGGCACTGTGTGGCCCCGCTGCTGGGAAGGGAGAGAAGCCCCCAGAGGCACCGAGGAGTCCCACCATGTGGGGCTGTGGCCTCGGACACGGGTGCAGGGAAGGGGCTGGAGCAGCCAGGCATGGGGGTCTCCCCGTAGCATGTATTGGGGTGCCTGGAGCAGTGCTTGGATGTGGGGTTCTCCCTGTGGAAGGCACAGGGATGCCTGGAGCAGCAGTTGGGCATGGGGGTCTCCCTGCGATGTGCACCAGGGTGCCCGGAGCAGCAGCCAGGCATGACATGGGGGTGCAGGGGATCAGGGTCATGTGTGGCTGGACCCTGGGGTCGTGCCGAGCGCCTGCCCCGTGCACACCCAGCCCTGCACGTGCAGCCGGCTCGTGCGTCGCCTGCTGTCACCGTGCCCGTCGGGCCGTCGCTGCTGCAGGGCGGCCGGCGTGTGGCAGGGGAGGACGGGGCCGGCGAGGAGCTCATCGCCCTCGCTGTGCGCAGAGCGCTGGGCTGAATTCAAGCGTGCATTTAGCTACCGTGAGCTCTGCATTTAAGTAAAGGCATTTCTGGGAGTAGTGGCTGGGCTGAGCTCCCCGCGGCGGTGTTTACTCGCGGCAGACGCTGTTTATAGTCGGTGTCTATGGCAGACGGCTGCGGCTCCCGGTGCGCGCAGGAGCCGCGGGCTGGAGCCAGACCTGGCAGTGCTGGGGCTCGCTGGATCCCGCAGTGCAGCTTGTCCCCCTTACCTGGGGCCAGCAGGGTCCTGTCTGACCCTGCTCAGCACCATCAGGCCCCTCAGGATGCTCATGGGGTGCAAGCCATGAGTCCGTGCCATGGGGTTGGGATGCAAGGGGAGCAGGACCTAGGGAGCCCCATCCTCCCACATGGCACGACCTTCACCCGAGCAGCCTGTGGGGAGCAAAGAAGGTGTCCCGAGGATATTGGTGGGGCTCAGGCGGTCTGAGCAAGGGTTCCAATGCTGGGTGTGCTGCCATGCCTCTGTGCTGCAACATCTGCCCCATGGCCACGGCTTCTGCCTCTGCGCGGGCAGGGCAGGACGATGCTCATGGGTGCTCGCGGGTGCTCGGTGCTCTCCATCACCCCTCTGGTGATGCTGACAGGGAGGACAGCCAGGGATACGCTTGGTGCACGCTGGCAGTGTGGCCATGCAGGAGCCCTGCTCTCCTCCCCACCGTGCCCGTCTCCTTTTGTGGCTGGTATTTTTAATTGGCAGTGCTCTCAGCTCCCTTCCCTCTCCTTTGTTAGTGGAGAAGTTTTCCTTGTGCTTCCCAGTCATTAATGAGGTCTTCCATGTCTCCCTGCCTCCAGACAGGCTGCAAATCCTGCAGTGGGGCTGAGACGGCCACGGGCTGCAGATCGGCAGAGTGCCGGGACTTCCATCCTGCTCCCTCTGCTCTGGGAACTGCGAGCACCCAGCTGCAGCAGGGCTGTGCCGAGCGCCCAGTTGGGCTCCAGGCTCTGGCTGCAGCGCTGCATCGTGCCCCATGCCATGCTGTCAATGCCATGCCAGACAAGCACGCCGCTTCGTTATAGGAGGCGCTTAATTGCTGGGCTGTGGGACCATGGCAGGAAGGTTTTGCTCATGGCCCCTCGGGAGCTTTGGTGGTGCCAGCTGGCAGGGCAGCCGCTGCCTTCCCTGCCCCTTCTGCTGCCTGTGCAAAGCCACTGTCCCTCGAGGGTGCCAGTGCCGATGCAGACATGGGGTTGATTCTTTGACAGTGCCATGCTGGCCCTCTCCATCTGTGGCCTTGGCCTGATCCTACAGGGGTGCCAGCCACCGCGCCGCCATCCGTGTCACCATCCTCACCTCGCCGTGCTTCTGGGCACCCAGCTGCACCCCAGGGGGATGTGGGACCACCCAGCTGCTCCCCAGGGGACCCCATCAGACCAATGCCACACCTGAAGACCTTTTCCCAGCAGTGCTAGAATCTGTGCTGGGGCCTGAGCATGCCGCAGCCCGTCATGGGCACTGGCAGGCTTGCGGCCACTGCCAGGGCTTTAACGAAAGTCAAACTGCTGCGTGGCTGGAAGTCACTGACTAAGCACTTGGCACGAGCATTGATGGAAGTGCTAAACAGATTTTGGCAGCCGCAGCCTCTCCTGCAGGTGCAGGGAGGGGAGTTTCACTGCTACGGTGTGTTCGGCTGACGCTGGTTTGGCCGGTGCGGGGGACCGCCGGTGCGTACCCAGGGGCTGGCGTTGTGAGGTGCAGCAGTGATGCCGCCAATGTCACCTCTGCACCCCGCGACGCCGATCCTTGGGCATTGCCCCATCCCAGCCCCTTGCTGGGAGCAACCCGTGGGAAAGCAACCCAGGCACTGCAGACCCGCTGACATCCGTCCGTCCGTCTGCAAGGGCCAGTTAGCCGGAGCGGGGCCCATCTCGGGGCTGGAGATTGGAGCCAGTGCCGGGCACTGTGCCGCTCCTGCGCCCACCGGCTCCTTTTGTCCGCTGGCCATTTGCATCCCTGGGGGGCGGCTTAGCCCCCTTCTCCTGGGAGCTGCTTCTTGGCGCCGGGTGGCAGCGGAAGCGGTCCTGGGCTCCTCTCCACTGGTACTGAATGGCACCTTTGTTGGGGAGCCTGGCGGCAGCTCGGGCTGGCAGGGACCTGCTCAGCCCCGTCTGCTGCGGTCAGCCCCGGTGCCGGGGGGGCTTTGCCTGCCAGCAACGGCCCGTCCGTCCGGGGGAAACACAGGGATGCTGCAGCAGGGTTGGGATGTGGGGGCTGTTTCTCGGGTCTGGCCGCCCCGATGGGGTGGTTTGTTAATGTGTTAAACGAACAGCGTGGGCTGCCAGGGCAAGGGAGGCTGCCATGCCACGTGGGGCTCGGGCTGGAGGCGATTTGTTTGCTGGAAGGAGGGCAAGTGGGGCTGGCTGCGGTGACCCTGTGGTGCTCCCGTCCCTCCCTGTACCCAGAGGACCTCATGGTCCTCCCGTCCCTCCCCGTGCCTTGGGGATCTTGTGGTGCTCCCATCCCTCCCTGTGCCCAGGGGACCCCATCGTGCCTTATCCCTCTCTGCACCCTGGGGACCCCGCAGTGCCCCTTCTTGTCCCACAGCCACCCCATGGCACTGCGTGCCAGGAGGAGAGACTGGGGACCTGCTGGATGGGGGACCATCGTTGTGGATGTTCAGAAGCCGTCCTCCAGAGCTCTTGCCCATTGGCACTGGGCTGCGTCGTCGTTAGCAAATGTCCTGCGGCTTGGGCTGTCGGGTGGCCGATAGAGCGCGGGAGGGAGCCGGTGCTCTGGCAGCCCGGGAGCCTCTGCGTTTGCAGGGAGAAACCCCTGTCACCACCCCAGCTGCTCCTGGGACCGTCTGCCACGCGTGGCTCAGCCCAGCACCGCTCCCCAGGCTCATGGGGCAGCGCAGGGCACAGCCCCCCTTCCTGCTGCCGGTGCCCGCTGTGCCCCATTTGCTGACACAGCCCTTTGTGCTGAATAATTGAATATCGCACTGGGAGGCTGACAAGGAGACACGGGGCCGGGGGAGTGAGCGAGGCCGTGGCCATGGCACGTGGGAGCGTCCCTCTGACCCCAAGTCTCCTGTCCCTGCCTGAAGTCGCCCCTTCCAGCCAGCTTCTCCCAGCGAGCTCTTGTCCCTGGTGTGCTTGTCCCCAGCATGCTTCCTGCCGAGCTGCCGGGGTGAGGATGGCTGCCCGTCCTCCCTGCCGGGCTGGGAAGCCTTTATTGAATTATTTCCCATAGGCTTGTGGCTGTGCTGGTGCTGGCTCACTGTGGTGGGCGCAGGGGGTGCTGCGTGGGTCCCCAGCTCAGGGCTCTGCCATGCTGCAGTCACCCTCCTCTTCCTCCTCCTCCCGCTCCAGCTCCCCGCTGCGTGCTGTGAGGAAAGAGCAGGCTCACTGGAAAGCCTGAGTGGCATTTTTTGGTTAAATCTTATGTAAATCTGGCTTCGTCCTTCTTCGTAGTGCTAATTGGATTGCCCCAAGACGGTTTATTTTCCCACGCAGGCAGGTGTGGGGTGGGAGTGGGGCAGTGCTGGGTGGGGGGGCTGCGGGGACAGGGGACGTGCTGGGGTCTGGGGGAGGGTGCCGAGCTCAGCGCTCTGCCGAAGCAGCTGGGCCTGGCAGCACGGTGCGGTGCTGGGCTCCATCGGGCCATGCCGGAACCCCAGCGAGGCAGAGCTGGGGAGGGAACCCCGGGGAAACCCACCGCAGCCCTGGTGGATGGAGCCCTGGTGCCACCCTCAGGCAGTGACACCTCCATCCCGCAGCTGCCCGCAGGCTTGCGCAGCCCCGCATGGTGCCATGCTGCACCCCAGCCTGGGCTGCAGAGCTGCAGGGAGCCGAAACCTTGGTGGGGAGGGAAACCTGGAGCTGTCCCCTCCCTGGCACACCCCAGGTCCCTGTCCTGGCTGCCTCCCATGCCTCTCTAACATGCTGTCCCCTTCCCTCCCTCCCAGAGCTCCTCGGATCAGCAAAAAAAGTCAACGTCAACTTCCAAGACACCGACGGGTGAGTGGGAGCCCTGTGCCCGGGCGTGCATGCGGTGGGGTGCATGGGCAAGGGTGTGCATGCCATGGGGTGCTGCAAGCAGGGGTACACATGCTGTGGGGAGCAGAGGGGTGCGTGCCTGGGGGTCGGTGTGGCACAGGGTGCAACGAGCAGCAGCCTCGTGCATCTATGTGGGCACACCAGGCACGGAGAAATGCAGCCATGCAACCAGGATCTGGATGTGTGAGGGCTCTGGCCCCTGTTAGCCAGCGTGGCTGAGCCCTGCCCGCATCCCTGAGCTGGAGGGCTTGTAGCCGGGGGCATCGGAGATGGGACACGAGGGCTGAAAGGCAGAGGGAGAGCCGTGCCCCGTGTCTTGCCAGCCTCCTCCCAGCTCTTGCTGTGGGCTTGGGGTTCTGCAGGTTGTGTGAGAGGAGCAGCACCGTGGGGTACAGGCAGGGGAGCTGTGACCCCACCGGACTGCACCACTGGGGCACCGCTTCGCAGCCACCATCCAACAGGTGGGGAGGAGCGGGGAAGGGGGCCGCAGGCTCACCGCCTGCTAATCACGCTAATGAGGCCGCCGGCGCAGGAGGGCAGCCAGAGCCCCAAGGAGGAGGGGTGCTGTGGTGGGAGCGGGGAGTGATGCTTGCAGGGATGGGCAGCAGCCACCCCCTGTGCCTCCTGGCTCCCCCTGCCCTGTGGGGCAGCAGGACACGGGGCTGGGCAATGCCGGTTGGTCCCTAGGGATGGCTCTGCTCCAGCTATGGAAATGGCACGTGAGGGGAAGAGCCGGATGGGGTCAGGAACAGGAGGGTGTGCCCTGGGGACACACAGTTGCAGCAGCCTTGGTCCTTCCTCATCCTCGCCCCCGAGCAGGGCCCCGGTACTGGAGCAGTGACAGTGGGCATCCCCTGGTACCCGCCAGACCATTGGCTCTGCCCGCCTGCGCGTGTGCACGTGTGTGCGTGCACGGGTGCATGCAAGCATGCGGATGTGCAGCTGAGCGTGCGTGTGCATGCAAGCGTGCCTGTGTGTGCGAGCGCGCATGCACGGCAGCAGGAGTGTGTGGGCACACCAGCCAGCAGTGGGGTGGGCGCGTGGCACTGCCTGCGCAGGGCAGGGGCTGGAGGGTGCGATGTGGGCAGGGCGAGGGGCTGCATCACCCCAGGGACCACCTCAGGCAGTGGCTGCCTGAGCCAGCAGGTCACCAGAGGGCTGGGAATCGTGGCAGGGCTGGGATGGTAGTGGAGAGCTGCAGGCAGCGCCCCTGCTCGTGCCCTGCCTGCTGCTACTGGCCAGCTTGGCAGGTGCAGGAGCAGCCCTGCAGCAGAGGAGCAGCCTCCAGCCCTGCTCCTGGGAAGGATCATCTCCATGGAAGGCACAGGGCAGACCCAAGCTGCAGCCCACGTGTGCTCAGCTGTGCTGCTGGCATGCTGTGACAGCTCAGCCAGCCTCAGTGCTACGCCTCAGTTTCCCCATCTCTGCTGTGCTTGCCGATGCCCGGGCTGGTGGGTGCCATGGGCAAGCGCCATGCTGGTCTTCCCACGCTTGCCCTGGGGATGGCGTCCTGCGTGGTGTGTGGCTTTTATGGCCGGCTGGGCTGTGCTGGGGGAAGCCCCGGAGGCAGCCCGGGGGAGGGCTGTGATTTGCACCATCTTGAGCGGATTTGAGCAGGGCGCTGGAGCGGAAAATGTTGACATTTCCCAGGCAGACGTTGGGGATCGGCCTCCTGTGCAAGCTGTCTGCTCACATTGCTGCTCCCTGCCGGGGGATCCCAGGCGGCAGCTCCGTGGGGAGCGTGGTGGCCAAAGCAAGCTCCCCAGCAGGGATGTGTCCCCCCTCCCTCAGCTGGGGGTCCTGGTGATGTGGGGCAGATGGGATCACCATCCTTCAGGCACCGGGCAGCCACAGGGGTGACAGGTCCCACTGGGGTTTGCAGTCCATTTCTGGGCTCCGGTGACGCTGTGGTGGCCCTGGGAATGGGACAGGGACATTGAGTGTGACCGGGGCTCCGAGCGGCGGGGTGACAGGTGCAAGCGCAGCCATGTGGAGGATGCCGCTGCCAGGAGCAGCAAGTAGGTCAGCTCCTGGCCTCCTTCCCAGCAATGAGCCTCCCGGTTTGGCCAGTCCTGGGTGCTGCGAAAGCAGAGCGGGGTACAGTGCCGAGGGCTTTCCCCACCCCACAGCGAGGTCCCGCACCGACAGGGACGCCACTGCCATCTGGCAGCCTGGGTCCCCCTGCGCCGGTGCCTGTGGTCGTGCTGCCGGGGCCAGGCTGGGGGAAATGGGTCAGTGGGGAGGTTGTCTCCCCGCCACCCCCCACCCTCTGTGGGACCCTCCCTGAGCCTGCCCTGACCGTCGCCTGCAGCCCCATGGGGTCTCAGCATCCCCAGGGAGCGTTTTGTCTGCGTCCATCTTGCTCTAGCAGCCCCAGATCAGACCCGCCAGCCCCCACTCCCAGCTTGGTGACATCCCCAGCCCTACATCCCACCGTCTGGGCTGGGGGGGGATCTATCCTGTGGCTGCAGTGCCCCAGGGAATGCTAAATAAAGTGATGGGCTGGGGAGCAAACCCCCAGCTGCCCTTGTTGCATGCCAGGATGTGGCCAGCTCCTGGTTTGGCTTGTGGCTCAGCCACGGTTGATCCCTGTGGCAACTCTTTCTCTGGGTGCCCATGGAGGCAGATGTGGGGTTCCCCTGGCAGCTGGGGGACGTATGCATGTGGGGGGCTGTGGGAGGCAGAGCAGGCGCCCTGGGATGCTGTGGTGGGTGCAGGCTCGAGACCACACTGCTGGGCAGGGGATGGTGGGGCTGAGAGGGGACAGGGACATGGGACCCCTGACAGCCCAGCTGGCCCCCAGGTTCTCGGCTCTGCACCATGCGGCACTCAACGGCAACACGGAGCTCATCTCACTGCTGCTGGAGGCACAGGCTGCGGTGGACATCAAGGATAACAAAGGTGAGTGCCGGGGTCCTGGCCCCTACCCTTCGTCAGGCTCACAGGGGGCTGATGGCGTCCCTGTCCTGCCCACCCGCAGGCATGCGGCCCCTGCATTATGCGGCTTGGCAAGGCAAGAAGGAGCCCATGAAAATGGTGCTGAAAGCGGGTTCCTCTGTGAACATCCCATCGGACGAGGGCCAGATCCCCCTGCACCTGGCGGCACAGCACGGGCACTACGACGTGGTACGGTGGGGCTGGCGGAGGGGCGCGGCAGTGACAAGGGGGCTGTGCCACCCTCCCTGCCCCTGCCCTCCCTGAGCTGGGGGGTCTCGCTCCTCTGCAGTCGGAGATGCTCCTGCAGCACCAGTCCAACCCCTGCATCATGGACAATTCGGGGAAGACGCCCCTGGACCTGGCGTGCGAGTTTGGACGGGTCGGGGTAAGTCCTCCTGGCGCTGGGACCTCCAAGAGGAAGACTGGGAGGGGACAGGGGCACAGCGAGGTCCCTGGGGTGCTGGAGCAGCCTGGGGGGGCACAACGCAGACCTGAGAGGTTGAAGGTCTCTTCCAACCCAAGTGATTCTATGATTCTGTGATTCTGTGGCAGTGGGGGCCCACAATGCCACTGCTGTGGGGGATCTCCGGCTGCTGGAGGAGGGTAGGGCAGGGAGGGGAGGCAGGGGCCGGGGGGCCACAGCCCCGGCAGGCGGCTGAGCCGCCCTTGCAGCCCTGCTCCGTCTGTGTTTGCTGAGCCAGGTGGTCCAACTGCTCCTGAACAGCAACATGTGCGCGGCGCTGCTGGAGCCCAAGCCGGGGGACGCCACCGACCCCAACGGCACCAGCCCCCTGCACCTCGCTGCCAAGAACGGCCACATCGACATCATCCGGTGGGTGCTGTGGGCGGGGAGGGCAGTGCCGACCACCCCCCGCCAGCCTCGCTGACCCCGCTGTCTGCCGCAGGCTGCTGCTGCAGGCTGGCATCGACATCAACCGGCAGACCAAGGCGGGCACGGCACTGCACGAGGCAGCCCTCTGCGGCAAGACGGATGTGGTGCGGCTGCTGCTGGATGTAAGATCCCCCGCCCCGACACCCCTGGATGCCTCCAGCCCAGGAAGGGGCTGTGGGAAGGGAGAGATCCC
Source organism: Chionis minor (assembly GCA_013398295.1). Classification (NCBI taxonomy): domain Eukaryota; kingdom Metazoa; phylum Chordata; class Aves; order Charadriiformes; family Chionidae; genus Chionis; species Chionis minor. The sequence goes on from VZSF01004760.1 coordinate 451,916, forward strand.
ATGGCCAGTGGTGCAGAGCAGCATGTGTGCATCTCCCAGGGAATGGGGGTCCTGGCAGGACACACATCAAGGCAGCCAGCTGTGCCCTCCAGCTGCTGGTCTTGGGGTGGCCCGGGAGGTCCTGGGGGTGGCGGGGTGGGGGCAGCCTCCTCCCAAGCCCTCTCCGCGCTGTTGCAGAGCGGGATCAATGCCCACATCAGGAACACCTACAACCAGACGGCTCTGGACATTGTCAACCAGTTCACCACCAGCCAGGCCAGCAAGGAGATCAAGCAGATGCTGCGGGGTAGGGGG
>VZSF01004761.1:0-39759 GCA_013398295.1 Chionis minor
TTCCCCAAGATCAAAGAACCCAACATCCAACATCCAACATCCAACAAAAATCCAACAACAAAATCCAACATCCTCAGCAAATTTAAAATGACTGAATAAAAATTTTTTATTTTTTTCTTTTTTTTTGTGATCAGGAATCACAAAAATTCAGGAATCACAGATTTTGTGCTGGTGATCCATGACTTTTTTTTCCCCAAGCAGTTTTCTTCCAGCTTTAATCAAGCCAGGAAAATACATACATTTATATATATAGTCATGTAGCAATGCACTCAAAAAGAACCTGGTGGAAGCTATTGGTAATTGAAAATAGTCAAAAAGTTTTACTGCAACTACTAAAACTGTAGATCATTGAAATCAGCATGATCTGAAAGGAACAATTATTTCTACATTCCTTTCTCTTCCAATCAGGAAAATTGAATTAAAAAGATGTTGCAAAATAAGAAAATGTCACTTGACAGGTACAGTCATTATGAACATTCATGTGAGTGTCTTCCTCACTCTAGGCAACCCTTTAACATTAACGACTATAAAATTAAGCTCCTAATCTCCTTTTCTAGTCAATGATGAGGTATAAGCTCCTGAGGAGGATTCAGACACTCATTTAATTTGCCATAATTTTCTGCTGCATCATCTGGAGGAACCTGACCCTTTCTCTATAGCAAGAAACTAAGCAGAGTAGTTACGGAAATAAATTCTTGCAGCGTAGTACTGTTAACTATTCCATCACTGCTTGCCCACCTAGGCTTCAAAATTTTCAGCATCAGTTTTTTGAAAGGTTTGAAATTTTTAAAATTTCTTGGTTTGCTTTTTTATTATTACTATGTTTTGAAGTTTTATTTTGACACAGAGAAGTTCATTGTAAATGGGAAGGGGGGACTATGAAGAGACCACCCCCTGTACTTTATCCTAAGCTAACTTGGAGATATTGACTTTGCAGCCAGCTTTCCATCCCCTTTGTTATTTCTGTTGCATTCAATACATAATGGACCAAAGTGTGTGCTAAAATGGTTGCAAAGTTTTTTGTGTTTTTTTGTGTAACAAAGTTAGGTTTTAAGAAAATCTCATTGTCTCTCTGAGTCAATCTCCTGGTTCTTCGTTTCTTGCTTTGTAGCTCAAGGCCTAACTTCTGTTGTCCACCAAGCGGGGTGGACCTTTGATTGCATTGAGCTAACGTAAGTAGCCATGGGTTTGTAATCCCTCAACCAGAGAGACTACAGCCTTCTCTTGTGGTTTGCAACTAGTGCCTGCTCAATGGTGTTGCCTCATATGCTTCCTAGAATGAATTTTCCAAGTTAAGTGTGGTCAGTCTGCCCACAGACACAGACTTCCTGCTTTGGCCTGAAGCATTCCCTGTAAAAAATGGCTGTTGATTTGGCAAGCTTCTTCTCTGACCTCTGCAACAGTTTATCACGGCAAGGCAATGTGCTGCGCTGAGGGTGTTTCTATTTAAAAATCATTCTGAGCTAAAAGGAGTCAAGGGAAACCAGAAGGAGAAGCGGGAGAGAGTGTGGAAGAAAAAAGAAAAAAAAAAAAAAAAAAAAAAAGAAGGGCTGGTGAGTAGATGTTGTAGCCTGTTTCCATGACACATGAAGTGTGTGGCATGTGATATAAATACCATGACCTGGTACCACACTGACAATTGCACTTCTGGAGCAGTGGAAATAGTAGCTCAAATCAACATTGTAAGTGGAGATTAGGGGACTGTGACAATTTCCCTTGGCTAACTCCTTACCCTGAGCTTTTCAGCAGACCTGCTGGGTTTTAAATATATGTTATGGTTCCCATGACCTGCAGATAACCCAAAGGTAGGCGTCAGCGTGTCAGGGCATGCACAGATAGAGGAGCAGTTGATTTGCTAAGCAAGTACACCAAAGAGCTCCCTGGGGCAGCTCAGGGAACCACTCTGCCATCCTAACTGCTTGTGCTCCCCTCAAAAAAAGAGAGGGCGCTGCCAAGTGAATCAAGGGTTATGGGCTCTTCTTGGAGACAGAGAGGGATTATATCAATACCATGAAAAATATATTAGCTACCCATGACAGAAAAGAGTTGTATATTTCTTATTCTTTCACTTCCATTAGTAACAGATCAGAAAGCCTTTTAACTGTCCCAAACAAACAGTTTAAACATTGCTGCTGTTGCTTTAGTTTTGAGCTGAGGACTTGCTCTGCAGACAGGCTGAAAACTGCTTCAGTTCTGCCCGCATGTTGAGAAGTCAATGGTCCTTCAGGATTCGAGTGCCTGCACATGCTGCTGATATTTCACTCTTTTGTGGACCACAGTCCACAGTGTCTGAATTGCTGTGCCACTGCTAACCCCAGGAGGCATCTCATTTCAGATTAGATCTTTGATTTAAAGTCCAAAAGAGGATAAAAGCTTGTGCATTCCAACCTTTTTTGCTTAGTGGGGATGGTGACAGAGCTACAGGTGTGAAAAGTGGGTCTGCCGTTTATGAGATGTGTGAAATTTTATGTTTCTACTGGGGAAGTGATTTCCATTTTGTAAATGAAACCTGTGGCCTAAAAATAAGCCAGAAATGGATTTCCCAATTTTCCCATAGAAATCTAGACTTTGTTATCTCTAGATCAAATTCCCTCAATAGCTTTATGCAATGAACACCTCTTCAACTGAATTGGACAACCTGGGCTCCCTTTATGTTGAATTAGAAGAAATGGGGGCACTTTCGAAGAACTCCTTTCATCTGACCGGTTTTAGGTTACTCTAAGATGAGATGAATTAAGCTGTAGACTCAGTTGACTGTAGCAGGTATGTCTGTACTGACTACAGGAAGGAATATGGTTGACTGGTCCAGGTGGAGACATCTACAATGAATCTTGCTCTTTGTCTTGGTACATAAAGGATTTAGACACATGATGTGAGACATTCTTCACTGGTAATTTTAGGAATGGGTTTCAGAACCTTATTCAGGCACACGTATGTGTCTGTCTCTGTTTTCTGGGTGTCTGAGCTCATGTTATAATCCATGGGTTCCCTTTCAGGCAGAGTATCAGGGTATTCAGGAGGTAATGGGCACAAACTTGAACATGGGAAGTTCCCTCTGAACATGAGGAGGAACTTCTTTCCTTTGAGGGTGGCAGAGCGCTGGAAGAGGCTGCCCAGAGAGATGGAGTCTCTGACTCCGGAGACATTCCAAACCTGCCTGGACGCCATCCTGTGCAATGTGCTGTAGGTGACCCTGCTCTGGCAGGGGGGTTGGACTAGGTGATCTCCAGAGGTCCCTTCCAACCCTTAACTTTCTATGATTCTGTGATTCTATGATCCTGCCTGTTCCCCAGCTGCTGCTTCAGAAGAGGCATGCATCTCCTATAGCTCCTGTGTCATGGTCTGTTTTGAAACTGTCTAAATGTCCCAGAAATCACAAGAACTCAGTAGCCCTAGTGTGGGTATCAGCTTTAGGGGGAGATGAATCCTTTGATCATATAGAGTTGTGCCAGGATTCATTTGCATAAAACCAGCTCCCAGGTGCCTTTGGAGCTACTGTCAGGGTATCTCAGACATCCACACATGCCTGGCACACTTGATGTGGGATCTGAGAGTGACCTGTACTTTGTAGTCTCAAATGGCCTTAGCTGCGTTCATGTGCTAAATTGCGCTCCATTACCTGCAAACTAAAACGTCTTACTACATTTACCTACTAAATTGCACTCTATTACCTACAAACTAAAATGTCTTACTACGTTTACCTACTAAAGTCTAAAATGTCCTACACCCGGACATCAAAATTAATGTGTCTGAATCTGTAGTCTGAATGCAAACACACAGCATGAGCCAATTCATGCCCAGACAACAAAACAAAAGTGGGATTCAGATGGCCAGAAAAACAATCTGGTAATCTTTGAGTTGCCACTGTGTCTTGAAGACATCTGAAAAGAAATGACAGATATAACACAAGACCAAGCCAGCAGTGCAGCTCTGGAAGGTCAGGCGAAACCTAAGTGAGATACCTAGGCTGTCTCAACACCTAATGGCTAACCACCAGAGTCACCTCACAGGCACATACAAATTTATCAGATCTGGTATTTCTGTCTATGTTGGCTTTTTTTTCTGATGAGCATCAGGAAGTCAAAGGCATTAAAATTCAGGGAGTTTCCTCAGAAACAGCGTAGAGCATGGTGGAGCTTATAGGTAAAAAGATTCATGAAAACAAATCTTTTCAAGGCACAGCTGGCCCTAACTCCCATTGACTGCAGTGAAAAAGGAAGGGCTGTGTGTATCTCAAGACTAACACCTAAAAGGAAAGAATTTTGCTTGCACCTCCCAAGTGTCTTGCCTGGAGCTGGGATTGGCCATGCTCAAATAATGTGCTTAATGCTTTGGCATAAAATCTCCTCCACCTGCATTTGCTTTAAACTCTGCTTCATTTTGCCTTATTACCAGCTTAATAAAAATAATATTAATGTCTTCATTTCATTCTGCAGGGTCTGAGACTATTAGACTGGCAGCCAACCAAAGTCTTTGCTGTAAATTACAATGCAAAGGTTATGTGCAAATGATATCTTTCTCCTTGGGCTGCAAGTAAGAGGAGTTCTCATAGGCATACAAGGGAAATAACTGTGCTTTTTAAATAAAAGAGGTTAACTAAAGTGCTACCTTTTGATGAACCAGAACTGCCCAGAAGAACAAACCTTTTTTGATTATTTTGTTTTGTTTTTTCCTCTGGTTAGAAGCCGTAAAATATTCTGCTATCATAACATACATGCCCATGTGAGTCCAGTGGTTGTGGTGACGCTTGTGGTTTTTTTGGTACAGGTTCCCATATTTAGTGTTTTATTTCCAGAACTCCCAGCTATAAGAGTGATGTGGTAGGGTGAGATTCTCAGACTGTTATTTTTTTTCCAAAGATTGTATTTCTTCCTTATTTCTTGTAAAGAAACATTTGAAAATGTGATTTCCTAAAGGCTCTAAAATCAAAAGTTAAATAAAAGGGATGATATTGTTACTAGTAATTTTATGATTTTTCTACTGATCTTTAGATTTTGGGGCATCCAACTCATTTCTGGAAGCAGGAGACTGCAAAACAAGGTCAATGTTAACTAAATACTAAAATTCAGATCCACAAAGATATGTGTAGATTGTCTTCCACAGGGTCAGAGGCTGGTGCCACAGTTCCTGTATGAAGGCCGAAGGCAACTCCCTCTTTGAGATGGTGGTACCAAAGGCAATCAAAAGTCCTCTATGACTACACGTGAAAATGCTCTGAGCTTCCAGGGTCTAGGATGTTTAGGTGAAATGTTCTGTTTCTATCTAGGTCCCCAGATTAGGAGGCTTCTGAGTGTTGAATGTTTATGGTTACACACCTAGGGACCTCCCAAATGAACAGGAGGACAGCTGATAAACACTCCATGCTAAACCAGTGCTGGAAGTGGGGTCTTTCTTTGGACATGGAAGTTATATTTTCTTAAATCACAATTCAGAAAATATGGAACTTACTATAAATATCAATGACATCACAATTTTGTAGTAAAATATCCTGTTTTGTATAAAGCAGTTAATCTTTCATTAATGTGATGTGGTGGTGAAATGAGTAGTGTCAGTACAAAGAAGTCAGAATTTACGTCCATTTTTGATGCTGTCTTCTATATGACTTCAATGAAGTTACCTAATGTACACTGCAAAATGAATATTCATAGTGTAGTTCTTTACCTTTCTCAGCAGGGAGAACTTTGTAACAGACATAGTGAGTCACAGAATCATAGAAACATAGAATAATTGGGGTGGGAAGGGATTTTTAAAGCTTGTCTAGTCCAGTCGCTCTGCAATGAACAGCAACGTCTTCAACTAGATCAGGTTGCTCAGAGCCCTGTCCAACCTGACCTGGAATGTTTCCAGGGATGGCACATCTATCACCTCTCTGCGCAACCTGGGCCAGTGTTTCACCACTCTCATTGTAAAAAAAAAATTTCTTCCTTCTGTTTAGTCTAAATCTCCTTTCATTTAGTTTCAAACCATTATCCCTTGTCCTATCACAACAGACCCTGCTAAAAAGTTTGTTCCCACCTTTCTTATAAGCCACCTTTAAATGTTGAAAGGCTGCAATAAGGTCTTCTGGGGCCTTCTCCAGGCTGAACAACCCCAACTCTCAGCCTGTCCTTACAGCAGGAGTGCTCCAGCCCTCTGATCATCTTGGTGACCTCCTCTGGACCTGTTCCAACAGGTCTGTGTCTTTCCTGTGCTGAGGGCCCCAGAGCTGGAGGCAGCACTGCAGACAGGGTCTCACCAGAACCGGGAAAAGGGCAGAATCCCTTCCCTCACCCTGCTGGCTGCGCTTCTTTTGATGCAGCCCAGGATGCGGGTGGTTTTCTGGTCTGTGAGCACACATTGCCGGCTCATGTTGAGCTTTTCATCAACCAATGCCCCCAAATCCTTCTCAGCAGGGCTGTTCTCTAGCCATTCATCCCACAAACTGTATTGATACCAGGGGCTGCCCCAATCCAAGTGCAGGACACTGCACTTGGTCTTGTTGAACCTCATGAAGTTCATATGGGCTCACTTCTTGAGCTTGTCCAGGTCCCTTTGGATGGCATCCCATCCCTGAGGCATGTAGACCACACCACTCAGCTTGGTATTGTCCACAAATTTGCTGAGGGTGACTATCTATGTCACTGACCAAGTTATTGAACAGTACTGGTCATAGTATGGATCCCTGAGGGACACATCCCTCATCCTATTCAGGTGACACAGGGATACCAGAGCAGAGCCAAGAGTGCCCAGACACTGCACCAACCACATGGTCTTCTTGATTTCAGCTGAGCAAATATTTTTGGATTAGGTCCCCATTTCTCAAAAAAACTTGACTTTTATCTGGGCATATCAAACCATTCTGCATATTTTTGCTGTCAATGTTCTGCCTGGCGAGGTTTCTGACCTCTGAATTTCACGCTTTCATTTCCAGTATTAATGACCCTGACTTGAACAACTCAAGTTTTAGTCTAATAATAACCGGGTTAGTGACATTCAGATTATCAAGAAAAATTGTTCCATTTCTGTTGACTCTTGCACTCAGTTTAAGAACATGGGGCTCAGCCTTTGGTGCTATGATCAATGAACTCTCTCCATATTTACTGTGAGTGTGTTACAGGTCTATGTGCTGACATATCAAGCAATGGAGTTGTATATTCTGCTTTAAAAGCATAAGCTCAAGGTGAAGTACTATTTGCTTTTAGCTTTGGAAATGACTGGGTCTGTCAAAAATATTGCTTTGTGTTAGCGTCTTGTCATTTTAGATTACTTGCTGAAAAGTATTGAGCCTTGATTCTTTAGAAAGGCTTGAGTTCTGCCCATGGCTTGTTTAAATTACTGGGGACTTGTGTTACTGATTTCAGTAGGGGCAAAACTGGGGCACTGAAAACTAAATCTATTAATCTTCCTGCATTCACCTCCTCAGGAAAGTTATAGTAGGAGGCTAAAGAGGCTATAAAAGCTTTAGAAAGAACCTCAAGCATAAATCCATTGAAGTGTCAAAGCTGCAATTCACTGAATGAGAAACAGAGCAGCCCCCTTCATTTACAGAAGGTGGCTGTCTGAAGAAGCCCTCTGAAGTGGTTGGCTTCCTCTCCGGAGTTGATTAGTGCCTTTTCTAACTTCTGTTTGCAATGAACATAATGTGCGTTCCTCAGCTGCCGCTCTCTCATTACCAATTTGGGGTTAAGGAAAAAAAAAAAAAAAAGCAAGAGAAAAAAAATCCTTTGATTCAATTTCCTTTTGTTAAGACTTCCTTAAATATTATCATTAGTTGTTGTTTATTTTACTGGGATTGGAAGGGGTAATTGTGGTCACACATCTGACTGCTGGCATACCTTAGACCAGAGAATCCCCTCCTGCAATTACTGGATCCTGCTCAAGCTCCTGAAACCCAGACTGAAGCAAATCTTTTACAGTTTCTGACTACTCTATTGATCCTCCTGGAAAGCTGCGATCTTAGCCTATTACATCTGCCGATCTCAATTGTGCTATTGTTGAAATACATCTGCAAAAAAACTGATTTGCAAGTTTTGCAGTGCTTTCTACTCAGGATTGTGTTCTACCCGCTCATTTCCAAAATCACTCAAGTCTTCACCTGAGTAAGCCCTCTATTTACAGCACAAGAGCTGGGACTGATAAAATATGTACAACCGAGACTGTCCTAAAAATATCCACAAAGCAGGGACTAGATGCACATGCTTGAACTGACCTAACTTGCTTAATGTGAAGTTACCTTGACTGTACCGAGCATTTCCAACAGCAAGTACCAACAGCATTTCCCACATTACCCACCTGGAATCAAGGTTAACTACTACATTTTCTTGCTAACACTTTCTTGTAAATCTTAAGTCCACCAAAGTCTTACTCCAGAGGTAATAATGTGTCCAAAATAGCGGGTTACTTAAACACAGCTAAGAAAGGGATTTCCTAACTGTGACCAGTCTTGTCCAATTGAAAAGTATGTTCAATTTTTTCTTTAGTATGTACCATACACTGAAAGTTTCACACAGATAACAAAAGTAACAAAAAATATACAAAAACAACAAAAGCTACAGTTCCAAAATTCTGTACTTAATCTCACTAGCTAACAGCCATTCCTTATCTATCTCCTTAATCCACTGCCAGTTAAAATGACATACAGAAATAAATCTTTCAGTCTCTTTGTGCGAATTAATGGTCATACTTGTTCTTGGTCTCTCTGTATACATCTGGAAGAAATAAATGCACATGCAAATTAGCATATAGAAATTAGCATATTTTTGCAATTATGGGTACTATGCAATAATAATGATAAGCATTTAACACAGAATCATAGAATAATGGAATGGTTTAGGCTGGAAGGGACCTTAAAAATCATCTAAATCCAACTCCCCTGCCATGGACAAGGACACCTTCCACTGGAGGAGGTGGGAGAACATCCATTCTCCTTGCTCCCAATTCCATCCACGATTCTGTCCATTTATGTTAATTTGGGTTGGAGGGTTTAAAAAAGTTTGGTGAATTCAGTGTGACACTAGGAAAGATGCTTCCCCTGGTATTGAAAGCAGGGGCCTTGAGAATAGGGATACATGGTACTGCAGGTGAAACTGTTCATCAGGTTGAGTATACTGGGGCTGAACTTGAGTCGCTGGAGCATTCTTACAAAACAGGATAGTTAGAAGCAAAGGGAGGAATTTAGCTACAAAACCATAGACCTAAATGGAAGCTTCTAATAGAGGAGTAGGTGCATGAACTTGATGTCTGATACATCTTGACTGTCGAAGTATCTCAGATTGTAGTCTCATCTGTGTTGGAGACCACCTAGGAAGGGTATCTAGTCCAAAATTCTGCTTGGAGCAGGGTCAACACCAAACTCAGAGCCAGTTGTTCAGCGCTTTGTCCGATCAGGTCTTCGAAACCTCTGAGGATGGAGATTTCAACACCCCTACAGGCAACTTATTTCAGTCCTTAATTATCCTTACACAGTAGTTGGCTTTCCCTGCCCCCCCCCCCCCCCNACCTTAATTGTTTCAATTTATAATCATTATTTCAAACCCTTTAACTGTGTGCCTCAGTAAGGAACCTGGAGTCATCTTCTCAGCAATCTCCCCTTAGGGATAGGAATGTAGGAAGGCTTGTAACTATGTGAATGTGCTGAACTTTTTCTTGATCCAGAGATACCACCTTTCCATCTTTTTTGATGAGTCCCTTCCACACCCTGGTCCATACAGAGACATGCGCGGAAGGATTCAGGCTCAGCCTGTTGTCTGATGGACACCTCAGGAAAGGTTTAGGATGATATTTGTATTGGCATATTCAGGAGTCACTCTGAGTTGACTGTCCTCCACATTACATGTGATGGCACTGCTGAGGTCTGTTTTCTGTAGATAAACTTAAACAGTTCAGCACAGCATCATGGGTGATCTTCAGACTTCTCGAAGGGCCCCGCAGGGGTTAGTTTGTGTGGTGGATCAAGGAATGTGACCTTAAGAAGGCCCTTGGGAGTGCTCTACAGGCAGTCCTATATATTGTAGATGCTGCCTCTGAGCCCGAGATATATCTGGGCTGACAGCCAGCACACAGGTCAAGAGGCTTAGTGTGCTTAAAGCCACTCAGATGCTTACATTTCAGCTAGGAGTGAAGACATAGTCAATCTGCCATTTTTGCTGAAACATTTTCTTTTCTTTACCTCATAAATCTGGCCGGCAGACCTTGGCTTTCTGGAGCTCTGAGTATTTGGGAACCCTGACAGCATTCAACACTTTTGCCTAAGGGCTCACAGCACCAAGTAGCTGTCTGAAGCAATGGTCAACCACAGGGGTGGAGAGAGAATGGGCTGTGAAAACGACTGTGTTTAATGTGTTTGTTTAATGCTACAGGTTTTCTTTGTATCACACAGAGGGAAGATGCCAAGGAATAGCATCGGTTCATTGAGATGCCAGTTTTTCCATCTGAAAGCTAATCAACCTGGAGGACTGATGCGTGCATGAGTGCAGGTCTGTTAACACACACACAGTGTCTGGTTGGGCTTCACAGGGGGTGGTGGTGGGAGTGAGCAGGGGAACAAGGGCCTCAGATGCCATCACAGGAGGAAGCAAAGAGTAAATAAATGTCTGGGTATGCACTACAGCAGCCAGCGTCAGTGGCCAAGGGTACAGGAGAAACAGCTGGGGGAGATCAGCAAGAAGGCAACAGCCTCATGACCTTAAAGGAAGGATGGCGTTAGAGCCGGATGGGGAATGGTTTGTGGTTTATCACTTTGGGGTCTTGTGATGACAGGGATCTAAATAGCAAACTTTATTATTTTCTTCAGTTAATAAGAGTGCAAAAATAGATATGATACAGAGTCAAATCAACATCTAGGGTGACTGGGCAAGTCCAAGCATCAGCTGAGCAGTGTCAATTTACAACTGGGAACCTGGACAGCTGACCCTTACTGGAGCTGAGTTACATTGCTAGTAAAACTGCCCTATTCTCTTTAACAGAACTCCACATTTTTCCTCAGATGACCATGTACACTCTTTATCTCTTTATTGTAATGGAGTTGTAAAGGTTTACCCCTTTGAAGCTGAGTTTGCTCTGGCCATGCTGACATACACAGCAGAAGTGACTCCACCTCTTTTGGTTCACCTGTCTTGATTCATACTTCTTGTGGGTTGTGCCCATCCTTTCCCAGGGTATGGAGACTTCTGTCTTTTGAAGCATTCAATAACATTTCATCTTCCATGGAAAGGCATATGAGACAGCAGTCAATCCATCCAACTTAGAAGAGGCCTCAGCAGCAGAAAATAGTTATTGTATTCCCTGCCAAGAACACTTTAGCCCAAAGCAAGGGGCAAGGCAGCAGTATATTTGGGATGTTTGTTACTAAAAGTGCACATGATCAGCAATCTAGGAGGCCCGCAATTACACTAAGGACAGCAATGGTTGCTTTTCTCCTCCCAGGACTCTTAAAAGCTTATCTCTGTCACAGACACATTGTATGTCTTGAAATCACATAAAGCCCTTGCAAATATTTAATGTGATAACAAGAGGCAGATGTCTAAAGATCTTGGTAGACGTGCACTTTGATATGCAGCACTGTTCCCTAACTGCAAATCAAACACCATATTAGCACTCTAGCCCTGTTTTCTGTATGCCAATGTGCACTTCTGAAAAAGGTTGTGGGTTTTTTTCTCCCTGAGAATGTCTCCAACATAAGATGCATCTATTTCTTGAGGGTAAAAACTGTGGGAAACAATAAATTTTTTTTTCAGGAACTCATTTATTGCTCCTGCCTTCATGCTTCAAATTGCTAGGACTTTTAAGAGCAGAAAAACACAAGTGTGAGTTTGGGTGGTTTTTGTTGGGTTCGGGGTTTTTTTTTTCCCCCTTTGATTTTGCTTTTATTTTCTCTGTTAGGTATGATACTCCAGTTGCTAAGGCTTAAGCTCACAGTTGTGTTGTATGTTCCTCTGCAGTCCCATGGCATCACTCACACCTAAAGCAGAGCAGGGAGAAGGATTGACTCACTGTAGGTATCAGCGAGGTCATCAGCGGCTACAGCAGGGGAAACACAGAGGCCTGAAGTCAGCTCTTGGCAGGTGGAACACGATGAGTCTGATCTGTAGCCATCAATGTCCAACCAGTGGATCTCTCCAAGCACTCCATTTCCAGGGAGAAATGGCAATTGCAGACACTTTTTACCTGTTAGCGTAGCTTTCTTTAAAGAAAAGCAAAAGTAATAATATCCCACTTATCTCTGGCTAAGTTTGGGATTGTTTTATATATACATATACACATACACACACATTTTGTCTTATGATGATTACACTTCTAATTACAGCATACAAATCTTTCTTGGATTTTTTTTGGCAATACCTGCAAAACTACAAGCTTGTAAAAATGGGTGGGTTTGTTTTTCATGTTGCATGCGTTTGTGTTTTGTTTTCCAAACCAAGCTGAAAGCCTTGTTGCCTGGGCCTTGCCCTTGCCCTCATGAAGAGCTTCTGAGAAAAGGCAGGAAGATAGGAGCCCTTGTGAAGGGAAGCAGCACCACTGATATACCTCAGACTGCACGGTCCTGCAGTGGAAAACATTGCCGTGCAAACTGTCATCACCAGAGGCTGATAATGAAGATGCAGACTGGAGTTTGTAGAGTGTGGAAGGCAGCAAGCTGAGAGGAGGGGCAGTGAGGCACCAAATGCTGCACCAGAGACTGGCTACGTAGTTAACTCTTCCTGGACTTACTGCTTCTCTGGCCAGACCTCATCTCCTCACATCTCTCACCCCCTTTCCCCTTCTACCTCCCAGGCAGCCTTCTGAAGTAGGGCCCTTATCCCATGATGCTTTCTACACCCACCCAAAACAGAAATTCAATGTTATGGTCTATCTTCTCCACCCACCTACCATAAATCCGCCTCTAACCAGAGGCCTCTTCTCCTCCTTGAAGTTCTTCTAGATGCATGGTGCAGACCAGGATATTGACTCCATCTACTGTTCTCCATGCTTGAGCTGTTCAAAATTCAAACAGCTGGTACTGTAGAACTCCTCTCCTGCCTAGACTGTCTATGTGCTCCCAGACCCCAGCTCACAGTGAAGGGATGAAATAAGAAGCATCATAAGAGAAACAGAGAAATCCCTGTAAACTAGTGCACTCTTATGATAGTCCATTCAATTGGCACAGGGGAACCTGAGGACACTCTGATGGGCATGATGTTACCTGCAGAAAGAATTTACTTTGGTCAATCATCATGTGGAAGACTCGATGGAAAACACTGACACTCACTCAGTTTCAACCAGCTATACATGATGTAGATGAGGGAAATATCAAAACAAACAAAAAAAACCCCCACATGTGTTTTATACCTTGGAATACCTAAAAAGAACAGAAAATGGTCTAGTCCAAGTCTACCTTGGACTTCATCTACTTGGCAGATGAAAAGCTGAATTATTACTGTGGTTTGTCAGTGCCAGTTGTCAAAGCGTCCAAGTCCTGAACCATGTTATGTCAATCATGAGCAGTACAGATGACTTTGAACTGATTTGGAGTAAATGAACTGAAGAACCTGGCTTGAAGGTACTGGCCAGATCTGCACTTCCTGTTACCTCATTAAGAAGACTGTGACACAGCACAGTTTGTAAGAAGCATATATTGCCTAGTAACGACACGAGGTGAGTTACAGGGAGAAAAAATAAAACTAAGAGGAGTTTTTGGGTTTGTCAAGAGAGAAGGGAGAGAACATGGTCTTGCCAGAGAGTTCCTGGGTTATACTTGTATACTGGTTCCCCTTTCTGCAAAGGTTAGTAACAGAAAATGGATAGAGAAATGTTGTATGATGATTAAACATATGGAATAGTTTTTACGAAGAATGCAGAACACACTAGGAAATCAGTAAGAAAGAGAAAGCCTTGATGATGGATATAATCAAAGGACATAAAATCATAAGTTAAAATGACAAAATGAGCAAGTAATGACAGTTTATTTCAAAAGAAGAATTATAATGTAAAAAAAATGAATGGATGTTTCAAAACAAACGCATGGAAACAGTGCTCCACACAGCATGCAGATAAGCCATGAACTCCCTAAGATGGGATATTGTGGATGACAAAATTTAACGTCAGAAAGAAAAAAAAAAAAACCAACAAAACCACCGATTCATGAATTGAAGAAAACAGTCCTTTTTACTGGATGAAATTATATTGTGTCTAGGGGCCTTATATGAAGTTAGGGACCTGCACACTAAGCTTCATGTATATACAGATAGGAAAAGGCAGTTCATATCCTGTAGCGTGTTGGGAAAAGGATCTGAGGCATGGGAGAAAAGTTAGATTGCCTTTAAGGGGAGGTCCTGTTCCATATTCATAGCCACATTCTCCAGATGTCCAGGCTCAAGCCCATCATAAACCTTCAGTTTTAGGACTCACTGAAGGAGGCAGATGCCACCTGCTACCAGCTCCACACTAGCAGCAATATTATAGCATTGACTCTAAGTGCGTAAACTGGATTCAAGTCCTTCCTAGAATGATTTGTTGCAAAAACAGCAAAAAACTCAAAGCTATAGGCAAGGTGTTTTAATTCAAGTTGCCTTTAAAACAGTGTTCAACCACCAGGCATCCTAATGCCCATCCTAATGTGTAGAAGAACAATGCTTTTGCCTGCTCAAGCCTCTGTTTCACCAAACATTATTGATTTGTTTGGACTGGCAAATAAAGTTCCAGTTTTTTCAGAATTTTATAGACACACAGTCATAAATTATTTCCCAGGGAACTAGCTGCCTATATACTTTACAATCAGGATGTAGGTGACCCCGTGAAATTATTCAGGAAATAAGTCTCAGAACTAAAAAATGATGGCAGATTTCCTAACTCATCGCTGACGTATTCCACCAAAGAACCAGCCGTTAGCTTATGAAACAGGAAATACTTAAGCATGTGAAGAACAAATAGTTCCACAAAAATTAAGATACTATATCATGTTTATAAAACCATCCATGTACTTAAGTGTTTGAAAGATCAAGGACATATGTTGCTAAAAATTATTTTCTTGTGCACTGGCAGCAGTCATTTTGCTCCTGGGGTGGCAGCAGGAGGAATTCAGAAGACAAATACGTAGACACTCACCATGCTGCTTCTTGACCATTTGAAGTACAGAGTTATTTATTGGATGTTATGAAGATCACCCTGCTCATATAAACAAGTGTGCTAAATCAGTTTGATCGCATTCCCCTCCTTCCTTCCTCTGAGTCATTACTGGTTTTTCGTGAAACCCCATTGCTCTTGGCTCATTGCTTGAGCACACCAAAAAACTTTGGAGAGCTTCACTCTTTCTCGTAACAGCACCCACCATAATTGTCATAAGAGAAAACGAACAAACTAAAAGTTGTTAGTCCATATGAAATATTGAAGGATTAGTCTCATAGTCATCTGAACTTCTTTGCATAAGCAAATTCATTTGCTTCTTCATGATTGACATGGATTACTGGCAACATAGACAAGCACTTGGCTGTCAACTGGAGCTTGAAATCAGTTGGATATTATGATAGCTGCTGTTATAAACTGGAAGGTCTGAGAAAGGAAATAACAGGCTTTGTTAATGAGGTAACAGCAGCACAGCCAATCTGAAATGGGTTTTGGGGTATGTCAAATCACTGGGGAGGGCTGTGGTGTTGTGAGACATGGCAAAGAAGGAAAAAGGAAAGAGTTAAGAGAATGCTGGGATACCCCATGAAAACAAACAGACCAAAAAAAATTGAAGTCCTCCCTCCAGCAGCAACAACCTCAAAGCTTTATATGTTCAGTCTATATAGGTGGCAGGTTGGTAATTGAAACCCATGCCAAGACCAGAGAACTCCCAGCCAAAACAGATGTGGGTTTATAGAGGCAAAGCAAGCCTTTAAAATGGGTCTAGGGAATTCCAAATTCAATAATATGTCGATATAAACCAAAGACATGAAAATGGGATCTGAGCTTTTAAAATGAAAGAACTAATGAAGTGGTGTTTTTATGTGTCACAGCCCACATTTTGCTTTACGAAAACACAGTGGTCCTCTCAAAGCATTAACCCTGATTTTTCACCTTTGGAACACAGAGGGATGTGGCCTGAGAAATCCCTGTGCAGAACAATTTGGTGTTCTGACATCAGCAGCATTGTTACTATTCCCTCAAGGTATTGTTTTATGCTATAGTTAGACCACACAGATCGCGCTTGCTCATGAAAGCTGGGAATAATATGTCAGGGACCAGATTTGCAGACTTTGTTATGTGCATGAAGTCAATGGAGCTCGGCCAGGAACACGCAAACCAAGAAGGGACCTGTGCACATGCAGACAACCACATTGCACATTTACACACACACACAGCTGTACAGTCTCATAGTGGAAAGGTTTTTCCAGTGTAGCAGAGCTATCAGTTTGCCTACTGATGCTTAAATGTTTTTGTCGTCTGCATGCATCTCCAAGAAAATGATGGTTTTACCTTACAGCATTTTGCACATTGTACAAATGTAATCCCTGCCACAAAGAGCTTACAGTCATATAAAAACACGGAGAGTGTGGAGAAGGCTCAGCATTCATTGAGAAGGGGAGAGAAAGATGTAAACCTTGTCCACCTTCATTCCTTAATGTTGATTCTTAAGTGCTATTTCAATGACAGGAAAGTACAGATTCATATAACAGCCCATGTTGGAAGGGACATCACGAGGTCATCTGGTCCAGCTTTTCATGGGAAAGGGAGCCTAGATGATACTAATTATCAACTTGTCCAATCACATCTTGAAATCCTTCAGTGGGGACTCTACACTGTCCCTGGGGAGGTCGTTCCAGTGAATGATTGTTCTCACTGTAAAAAATTTCTTTCTGAAACTAAAAAACCACTTTCTGAAAGTCAACCACACCCATTCAACTTTCTCTCAATGGCAAGGCCAGTGGTCAGACCATATGAAAAATACCATAACAGTCTTTCACCTGAAATCACAGTTGTAGATTTGATTGAGTTTCAGTAGATCCCAGAATTTCTTTGCTCATCACCTGCCTCCATTTCCTTCTCCCTTCCTGCCCAGCACCTGACTGTCCAGCTGCACGGAATGTTGAAATATTCTATTTGCTGGCAAAAAGGGGCTGTGTTTACACTTCTGTGAATCAATAACCTCTATAGCAGCTTTCAGCATGGCCCATCCCATGTTCTCACCTATCAACTGTCCAAATGCCTCCCCTCACAGTCTGAGAATAGCTGGCTCCCCTATTACACCAGGCAGTATTGACAGCATAGTCCAGACATACTTTGGGCCTTCATTATGGAAGGAGGACAAATCTTGAAGCTACCTCAGGACCACTCTTAATGGGTGGTGTAGACAGACTTAGGAAGTAAATTGTAGGACCAAAAGATCATCCTTCTCAGCATTTAAATAGCCTACAACCTAAGTAAAAAAAAATTATGTTTCCATGAAATAAACAGTTTCTCTAGTACTGATAGTATTAAGTAATCTAAATCCATAAACTGTGTTCCAAAGGAGACGATTATCACTTTTCCTCTTTTAGAGATGGTAGATTGATGTGGAGAAAGGTAGTCAACCTAAGACTATCCAAAAGGTTTGAGACAGAGCTGGAAAAAGGCTACAGGTCTCCTGAAACCCCAAGATGTGCTTGGCATATTAGACTATGCTGTTATTCATGATAAATACCGCTGCCTGTACACTGGCACTGAATATGTAAATGGAGTATGTGTAACGGCTTTGTGTGGGCTGCAGAACTGGCTCCACTGAGAGCAGACACCAGAACAGAAGTGGGAGGGGAGACAATAGCCCACTGGAAACCATCAATAATCCACAATTCATTTCCTTGATGAGTCTGTAAATGTCTTCTTCAAAGTCCTTTTGCTACAAGTGAAGTCACTGGAGCAAGTGACTCCTGTTGGAGTAGGTCCAGAGGAGGCCAGAAAGATGATCAGAGGGTTAGAGCATCTCTGCTATAAAGAAATGCTGAGAGAGTTGGGGTTGTTCAGCCTGGAGAAGAGAAGGCTCCAAGAAGACCTTATAGCAGCCTTCCAGTATCTGAAAGAAGCCTACAACAAATCTGGAGAGGGACTTTTTGCAAGGGCATGTAGTGATAGGATGAGGGGTAATGGCTTCAAGCTGGAAGAGGGAGACTTAGAATAGATCTCTGGAAGAAATTTTTCACCATGAGGATGGTGAGACCCTGGCCCAGGTTGCCCAGGGAATCTGTGGCTGCGCCATCCCTGGAAGTGTTCAAGACCAGGTTGGATGAGGCTTTGAGCAATCTGGTCTAATAGGAGGTGTCCTTGCCCATGGCATGGGAGTTGGAACTAGATGATCTTTAAAGTCCCTTCCAACCCAAACCATTCTATGATTCTATGATTCTAAGTCTGAGACATCACACTGCGATGGCACCTAAGTGAGAACCGCAAAAAAATTACTATGTTTTATTTTCTCACCCTTCCCTTCCAACAATGAAACATTGCAAAATACTATTACGAACACATTTCTAAATGCATTTTCCCTCACCGATTATAAGATACAGTCTCTTTACCCCAAGAGTTGGTGTGTATTTTGTAAAGATTTGCCAAAAAACCCAAAACAGTTCCAGTTCACCATTTACACACAGGAGTCTTCATCAAATCCCAAATTATCCAATTCAATGTGGGGTGGTGTGTGAAGGGGGAGGCAAGAATTTCTGCCAAGTCATTGATTTATCTTTTAACATGCTGTCTGAAGGCTACTTTTGGTCTTAAATGTACCCCAAGACAAGCTGTGATGATAGCTACCTTGTCATTCCAAACTGCAGAAATCACACTGGAAACCTCCAGAGCTAAAACCAGTGGCTGCTACAGCAGCTGTTAAAAAGTCCTGGTCCTGCTAATGAATGCAGGAAGGACTGTCCTGGGTCAGAGGAAAGGTCAGTCTAGCCCAGCATCCTATCTATCAAGAGGGCAATGATCTTCTTTCCCTTTTCTCAGCTTCTGGGGAAAGAGAACCCGTAATCTCAGTAAGTCAGTGGAGATGGAGACCAGCACACATGAAGGCTGTGGTTAGTCCATTGCAAACGATTGAGTTAGAAGACACTTAGAATTCTGAGGGACTGCCGCGAGGGATGTATTCCCAGAACAGTGCAGATGCAATGTAAAACAAATTAATGTAAATCCTCTTTCTAAGTAGCTACCACTTCCCAGAGGATGGGGAGCGCTTTCAGCTTCACAGATGACACAACCCACCCCACCCTCAAACTGGTCAAATTTAGCAATCATCTGGTGCTGCCTTATGCAACCTCTTAAAGCAGGGTACAAGTAACATCTTACTCATTTTGTTGATCTTTCTGCACAAGAGAGGACTTCATCAGTTTTCATAGCCATTTGGAAGGTGCGTATTGTTTATCTAACAGCTGTAACAGCTTTCTCATTGGAAAATGTATATGTAAAGTAAATATCAGCTCTCTTTAGATTTTAAAAGCCTTTGATTTGGCAGGAGAGCCCTTAAGATGATCCACAGAGCTAATAAAGTTCATGATTGTCCAATGAATACTCTGCTTTTCCAAGTTACTAGGAACTATGTTCATAGATCTGTGATAGACTCTAGGCATGGTTTTGAGAGATGCATTCACCTCCTTCACTTCTCACATTAATATTTGTAAAAAGGGTCTACATGAGCTTGCTGCTTCTGTCTGGTAAGCTCTGAACCCAGTAAGCCAGGTGCCATGTCATTTCTTTGCGCAGCACTGAGCAACTCAAGACCTTAGCGCTGATAACCCCGTGAAGGGCCCATTCTTGCCTCTTCTGAGTCTATGTAGGGATGAAAAAAGTGGGCAAAGAAACAAAGCCTTTCAGCTTAAATTTGCTCTACTTGGATCTTGCAGTCATTCTGGAGTTTCTGCAGCCTCCGGCATAAACCAAAGTTACGGTGGGGCTCTTCTGAAGTGTGGTGGTTGGATTCAAAACCCTCTGAGACGTTATTCCACCTTGGCAGGAATAGCAAGAGGGCAACAGTGTTGAGGGATGTGCAGGTGGGCTGCAGTGCAGCTGAGCAGGGAGCAGGCTAGAAGGGGACAATGGGACAAACACAGGTTACCCTGTGCAAGGCGTGTTCAGCCATTCCTGTGCGTTTTGAAGCAAACACCAAGAGAAAACCAAATCTATACCATGCACTTAAGAGCATGTACTCCATTTCCACACTCATGGCATTGCTTCCCCCATCCCCTCACATCCCTTTTCCCATCCCCGTCTCTCACTTATAAATAGCCACAGGCATGGCTGTGCTCCTTTTGGACTCCCAGCCTGTGTACTGAAGTCAACACAGCGATTATGGGGGTCAGCTCTTTGCATAAACATCGCCTCCTCTCCGCAAGGCTGTTTCAGAGTCCTTTGCCCTGTCCCACTGTGAACTGCAGCAGGAAATTCTCCTGAGCTATCTGAGGGCTAATTAAAGGAGCAGCCCAGAGACCTCGTAACCTCCTGAGAGTCCCACAGAACTGCTCTGGCCTCTGTCAATATACTTGACAAGGCTACTGCTGGAGAAGGCGGTGGGGGCTTCTTCAGTCAGATACCACTGTTTTATAGACCCTGGCCAAGATTCGTTAGCTGTAATAAATGTGCTTTCAGTGTGACAAGCTAAAACTCTCTCACTGAGGGGTCTGTGTGCTTCCTGGCAGCTCTTTCATTAGGACTAATGACCACTCTCTTCTGTCACTTACATGCCCTGGGCAAAGCTGCTCAGGGGTTTGTGCAGTTTTAATTAAGAAGAAGTGGTCTTGTTTCTCTGGTTTATGTTAGGTGCCCTTTGCGTTGCTCTTCTCATTAAAGTAAGGGGTGCCTGCACTGAAGCAATGTGGATTTTTTGCCTTTTTTCTTCTTTTCTTTTTTTTTTGATGATGATGTGGCTGGAAGTCAGTGTCACTGACAAGAAGACTTTAGCAATGTTGACATTTTAAATATCAGGAAACTGTAAAGTAAAGGTGATAATAATATGCCTTTCAACTCCCTGTGGTTTTAGGACATGTTTGGGGCTGGCATGTGAATGAGAGGGGAGAACTATGGGGCTGGAGAGCTGCTCTCATGTAACCTGATCAGCATTTGATGTAAAAGAGATGCTGCGAATGCTGAGTGGTTACCATCCACTAGGAGCTTGCTTCTCATTTCCCTGTTAGATCTGCTCCTTGCTGCACTGAAAACACTTCAGCAGTCTACACTAGATCATGAGGTCTAAGAACTTTCTTTTTTCATTAAAACAAAAATGAATTTCCCACTCTCATATGAATTCTAGCACTGGACACTTACTGAGCACATGAATAATTGCAGTTAAATCATAAATGTTAGAAACACATGCAAAGATACACCACAGAGTCCAGCAAAACTGAATGCTGTATAGAAGAGTTGGCTTCAGTGCACCAAGCAAATCTCCCAGAATTGCAAGATGAATTTATGGTTTCAAGTACCTGAGAGCATCCCTGGCTTACAGTCCTTCCTAGAGAAGTTGCAACAAAGCTAAACCCTGAATCCAAGACTCCACAACTCACACCTGTATCATCATCTTTGCTAGCTCTCTTGAGCAGTCAGCTTCCTTCTGTAGACTAGCCAGTAGTTCTGAGATCTCTACAATTTTCTGACTCCAGCATGAACCCTTAGCAAAGTGAAATCTGAAAAAAAACCCCTGAACTACCCAATAGATATTTCCAAAGAGGAAACAAAACATCATATTGTCTCGGTTTACAGCTCTTAGCCTCATTAAAAATATGCTAGATTGGCATTTAGTGTTTTGTTTGAAATAAAAATTCTCTTCTGCACGTGTAAATTTTTACTTTTGGAAAATCTGAGACATCTGGTCGTAGTCAAATGTGATTCATTCAGTTCTCTTTCACGTCATTGACTTCTTCATCATGGCCTGGGAAGTTGCATCTCCAGTTTTCTGGGCTGCTTCCAACTTTGCCCAGTAACAGCCTGAGGTCATTCAGTTCAATACATCAGTACATGCCTCTGCAGGGAGATGAAGGCAGGAAGGGGGAAGTCATGTAATATTCAGGAGTCCCATATGGCAATATATTGTGATAATTACCCTTCTAATAGACAGAAAAGAGATGGGCTTAGGAATTGTAAAGCAGTGAGGAGGAAGAGGAGGAAATTAGGCAGAAAAGAGTCTAAACTCACCAAATTATCATGCAACTTCCATCATAAACTCTAGAGCATTGCTGTCTACTCATAAAACCATCTTGCAGCAAACAGACCTGCTTTTGCTGCACTGTAAACACTTTTGTCCTTTGCAATATTTTTTTTTATTTTTATTCCAGGACAGTCTTGGATGAATGATTATTCTTGCCAAGTTCTCCTTTTACTCCACGTGCCATGTATTTTCAATAATGCATTGTTACATGCCTTTATTTGTTTTGGGAGTTCAAGTAGGCAAGGACAAAAAAGAATCATTCCCCTTTCTAGCTAATGAAACTTATCTGGCTAAATCGTTCCCCCTTCTAGCTAATGAAAGTTGTCTGGCTAGGCAAAGTTTCATTATTAGAAGGCAAGTGAGTTCACTTCAACAATTAAATGTTAGGGCATGGGACTGATTTTATCTCCTTGATACTGTGCTGAGATCCTAGATTTCTAAGGTTTCTGATAGACATTTTCTTTTTCATGGTGAATGCAGCTTTCTTCTTCTTCTCCCAAAATTTTGCATTAGTTGACGAATTGTTTCCAAAAAAATCCTATAGCTTAGTTATATTCTTTTTCAGTGAAACACAGCATGAACAGGGACAAACCATGAGTTTGTTCCTTCTGTGCAAAGAGCACAAAGCAGCCTGTTATCGACCCATCAAGCCTATGGTTTTTAGTTTTTTAAGTACTTGAAAGGGGCTCAAATAGCCTTAAGTTTAATTCCCTGCTCTACTTCTAGCCTGCTAGGTGCTAGATGCCCCCTGAACAGGCACATCCACTGTGCTTCATTTTCCCCACCTGTAAAACAAGGCTTATGAAATGATGGTTCCCTCCATAAAACTCTTTCATATCTCCAGTACCATGAGATGGAAAGTACTGTCACAGAACCAACTTTCCTTCCTTTCATCCTTTCATCCTTCCATCCTTCTGTCCTTCCTTCCATTTACACTTACACGGTCTTTGTCATCCATGTTATTTTTGTTGCTATAGCACAGGATTTTATATCTGATTCTGAAATCACTAATTTGGTTGTGATTTAAGGCAACTGAATTACACTGCGGTTAAACTAACAAGCAAATACAATAAACCCAACAAGTAGGAGTAAATAACATCTCTTACTTCCACTTCTCTGTATTAGATTAAAATCTTTAATCCGGTGCTGAAGAGTCATTAGAGCATCTCTGAAATGGATAAATACCTGAGAAGCTCCTACTAATTTGCTTCCTATGCATTGGCTATCAGGCAGTGAACTGCTGTGCCACATGTATCTCCTGACTTTGCATACCTAAAATTTAAGTGTTCATGTCTAAATTTAGTCAGCCTGGGCTACCTTACAACTAGTACGAGAAATATACACCTTCCACAGGGATTTATGAGTACTCTCTGAGGCACCAGGAAAGTCTGAGGCCAGGAGAGTTGCAACATGTAATATATTCCTGAGACCTGAGGGTTGGAGACCTAAAAAAGCTGACCACAATGCCAAACACCAAAGATTCACTAGGGATCCCCTTCACTAAAGGATGAGCCTGAGTTGCCAGAGGAGCTGAATTCTAAGAAAACAACTCCCTTGGAGTTTCAGCTGCCTCTGCCCATCAACTCTCTCCCGACACTAGGTATTTGGATTATGAAGAAGCCTTATGCATGCATCACCTCATTATCTACCACATGATACATGCACCACAAGGGAGTTCTGCTTGAATTTCTTGCAAGCCACAGTGACTCAGGAGCCACTATGTTGACACTTTCATTTATCAACCATTTCCAGTAAACACCGACTAGAAAAATTCATATTTCTCCCTGCTGCAACAGAAAATGTATTTAATTTAATGGGCAGTTCATGGAAAGCTGACACATATATACCCAATAAAACTCTAGAAATTGTTTCTCTTTAATGGTGCAGCCTTCCATGACACATGATTTTATTCTTGGCTTACTGGTCAGAAAGTGAAGGCAGGGTGTTAGTGAGTGAACACTGAGAGATCCAGACTCCAAATATTTTCACTGCAGATTCAAAAAATATTAGATGCTTAGTCAAGGCTTAAAAATATAACACCCCATGAACAAACATGTTCATTTGATTTACTCTATAGGAAAAGATACTGCAGGTTTCAAGTCCTTCCCTTTTTGTACTGAAGTGATTCCTTGGTCCTTAGCCAATCTACACCTTTTATGATGTCCAAGAATTGATTCGCTCAAAGTTATGTGTTTCCCTCATTAAACAGTACTAAAAAGGTAAGTCAAACCCACAAGACCACACACGTTGGCATTCAGACATTAAATATATTGTGCACGGCTGGCACAATCACATAAATTAATGTTTGCTTCCATCTAGTGGGTGGAAGAAGAAATTGCGTTTAAGTGGAATATTGTGCAAATTTATTTTGCAGTGAGTTATGGGTAATATATAGAAGTGGGTTTTTTCTTTAAGCTGGACGATTTTATGTCTGATCTACATTCCTCAGAATGTATTCATTAAAAATAATGCAATGTTTTCATTTAGTCCTCAAGCTACAACGTCATCTCTTGGCCACTTTTGATTCACCACGGCCATCACTCTCGGAAAAACCAAAGATGAAGAAAGGGTTGATTACTTTAATTATGTAACAGTTGTGTCACAGAGGGCTGCTACAGCAGACTAAGCACACATACTAGCAGGAGGACTGGTTTCCATGATGAAGACGTCTTATGCAGGTCTAGGATGTTACTGGAAGGCAGGTGGAGTACAAGATTTGGACACTGGTAGCAGGCGAAATGAGATATGAACTCTGTTTTGCATACAGTTTTTGTATTAGACTTCCCTGTGACACTGAGTAGTTTTAAATAGATCAGAAAATGACCCTAGAAGGAATTCTCTGCATGTTCAAGAATAGTTCCCTTAGTCATAGAATTCTATAGTCTTCAGTGGTCAACAAGGCACTCACTTCATCCTACTCACTCATAGCTGACCACCTCACCCTATGATATTGTTCAGATGAATGTTCAAAACTCAAAGCAATAACATGCTTTATGAAGAGAGATGGGGTGAGCAATGAGAATAATTAATATTCCAAGACTTAAAAGTATATCTTAGAATTTCTAGAGAATTCTGGGAAAGGTACCATGGCCTACATGGCACAGGAGGAAAAATGCAAGACATTCTCTGGCTTCGGAAGAAGGACATGAAGACTGGTGAATATGGAGGCAGTGCAGCTGGGAACCAGAGAGTAAATCAGAAGAAACACCTGGATTGTCCTCTTTTCCATACCTAGGTAATACAAAGGTGATATTCAAACCACTGAATTTAGGTATCTGACTCCAGGGTGCAAGACCTAAAATACAGGTATTTACCTCTCCAAACAAGGACTAGAATGGGCATAAACATCAAATGGTTACTTAGAGTAACTCAGTTCACGAAAGATTAAATACCTACATTTCATGACCTAAAACATTCTTCCAAACTATTGACCTTACTGACTACATCTGGGGTGAATATGATGCAACCTGAGACTCCTTGCTCACATGAGCTGCTGTGATGAAATTTATTTACCCAACCATATGTCTTACAACATTTGAGACACATGGGTTTCTAAAAGGTTCATATGGGGCTTACAGATTGGACACAGGACCTACAAGATATTTTCAACATTCAGGAGCATCAAATGGAATACATCAGCATGTGTCAACTGCCTGCATTTGGGCAAGCAAATCTTCTCCCCACAAGCCAAACTTAGTTATTTTAAACTTCAAGCTAATTTCTACCTCAAGTTACAGCTGAGTAACATGGAACAGAGTCTTGGCCTGTCCCTCACCAGCAATGACTGTGTCATGACAACATCCATAGGAACTAGGAGGCAAGGCATATGAAGAATCCTTGAAGTTAAATAAGAGAAGGCACCTGCTCCTGTCATAGCAGGGGTGCAGAATACAGATTAAAATATTTCATTATATGGGAAGAAATGTCCTACACCAAAGTAAAGAACACAGAATAGATGCAATATTCTCAGAAATCATGATGATCTCATGCACTTTTTGGAAAACAGTGGGGTCTTTTTTCTGTTAAGAAACCAAAACCTTTGAAGGGAAAATTTGCTACCATCATCTAGACGTATGGTTCTTTGAGTTCCAGGTGGAGAAGGGTGATAAAAAGTCAATAATCAAATCTTTTGACATACAAAATGTAAACAGCCTTTCTGCATGAGTACGTATTTGCAGTATAGTACCTCTCAAATATAGTAACTCATCCAAAGCACTAGACTTGAACTTTGTCTTAGTAAATATATAACATCACAATGTAATACAATTCTTAAGAAAAACAATACAAAACAAAAAAACTTTGCAACTTATTCCTCCTTGATATGTTTTCAAACATCTTCAGAGCTACAGAGCTTCTCTAATTTATTTCTTGATTGTTTGTTTCTCATCAGGAAATGTATTTAAATAACAGTTATGGGTTTTCTAGGCCAAATTTTGTGGAGAAGTTCCTAATTGGTTCTCTAATGTGATGAAAAGAAAGACAAATTTATTGAAAGCTTTGAAGTGAGAGCTGGATTTATCCTGTGTAACTTTAACCACCGGAAATGTGTGCCTGTGGTCCAGAGCAGTCATCTAGGTTTCCTTAATAGTCAATGAAGTGAGACAGAGGCATCTCATTCCAGCTATTTTGGACACCTCTGCCAGGACAGGATGACTCATAACCTGGAAGTATCCCTCACTGTCCACTGACTGTAGAAGGAGACTTGATGATTTGCTCAGAGTAGATGCCTAACTCTTACATGGTTAAAGTTAGGTGAGATGAAAACCACCTCTTTTCTCCTCAGCCTTTGGGGACAACATGAGTTTTGGGCACCATGCCATAGTCTTTTGCGGGAAGTCATGTGCTTTTTCTACCTGGAGTTCACACTGGAAAAGAGGCCAGCTCTCAAATAAGTAGCACAGGATTGACATAAAGCCAAGTCCTTCTCGCCAGGGGTTATTAACTTAAGCACAGCATCACAGAAACCTCAGCAACATTGCTTTTAGGTCAGAACATAGATTTCTCCCAACTGCTTACAAAAGATAGGGAGAGCTACACGCTGCCATTGTTTGGAATGATGATCTGTAGGCTCTTTCTGCAGCTGGAGAGATTTGTTCCTCCTGACAATGGCTTAGTCGGACTAATGCAATAAGCATTAGTGTACATCTTGATGTGAATTGTCCTCTAGAAAAAATTGTCTTGCTGTTAACTGCATAAAGTCCACAGAAACATGATTTTCACTAGATTAAAATTAACTCCTATATTTTCCTATTATTAACAGAGAAGGAAAAGATACAATAGATAGCAAAAGAATATGGATAAGGTCAAATTTCAAAGTTCATTATTTTTTTCACATCATTGTGGTTGGCTTTGGTTGATTTTCTTGCTCAGCAACAGGCAACAGGAGACTTGAATGGTGGACTGAGAACAGTAATGGATGAAAGCCACATAATTCATGCCATTTTGATAGGTAGTTGCTGTCAAATCCCATCAGCGTGAAGTTGCATTTTGACCTTCTTTTCTTTATTAATTGATAATGCCTTTTTTTTCTCTAGAAGCCAGAGAAAATGTTCTGCAACATGTGGTTGTAAAATGTCATAGCCTTCTGAAACCAAGGGTGCAGAAGCATCATGAAGGTATCTGGGATTCCTTTTCTTTCTTTCAATGAAGCATCAGTCTTCACAAGGGCTAGAAACAGGCATAGCTTTGGTGTTGTATGCCACAGTGCTCACAACCACATTATTTACCTTGGTGTGGAATTTGTTTTCTTCTTTGTCAGACTGATTTCAGCTTTCATTGGTATATGAACCATATTTTGCCTGCTGGCATATTTGTGCGTAATACATCTACCAGTTCGCTCTAGCAGTCTGAACTTTCCTGTCCCTGCCTTGAAATGTGGCTTTGTTTGCCAAGGAGTGAAATCCTTTAGTCCAACAAAACTCTTTGGGCTTGTTACAGGGTGACCAGGTGAAACCTGATGACCCAAGAGAGACAAAGTGATCTAATTTCACCTTTGGGACTTGAAATTAAGATCACCTACAGGTGTAAACTGTTACAGCTTCCTCACATCCCACGAATTTATTCTCTCACTTAGATTTTTTTGATACTTGAATAATTATTTTCTTGGGCCCTTTCCTGCAAAACCTTAGTAAGAAGACTGCATGTATTTCAATCAGGTGAGCTTTTCAGTGTTCCCTTATTTAAAAGCCACTGTTCCCATCCCACAATTTCATGCAACTGTAGGAAAATAAATAGAGGTGTCTAGTTTTATTTTAGTCACTGTGGGGTATCTTGCCTGGTTTCCAGATGCTGCTCCAGAAAGGAGTGGGTCACATGTAGGTTAGGTGAATAGCTCTCTAGGCTCAATTGCCTGCATTGGCTACAGATGTAATTTATCGCCTAAACACAGATGCTTTACCTCATTTGCGGTAACCCAGCATAGGCGATGTATTTGTTAGCCAGGAGGGTTATCAGAGTATCTCAGATGGGACAAGGTGCAACTGAGTCAATTCCCTAAGTAATACAATTAGTGGCGTTTAGAAAGCATCTCTTCTCACTTAAGGGAGAATGATTTGGCTAGGACAATGATTTTTACTCCAATTACTGGCTAATGGCCTAATGCTGTATGAGAAACCCCCGAGTATCACAGACGCCCACAATAGCTGGCAGCTCTTACAGAGGAGGTTCAGGATATGAATGCCTTTCTCAAGCAGGCAGCTAGACAGCAGGTAGAATACCTCACAGCCTTTAAAATGACATTAGATATCTATGTATAAGCAGCTGAATCTTGCCAAAAATCTCCATTCACCATAGTGGAAATTTAGACCCAAATATAGATGCAGCTTGTATACAGACTGACATCTCAATATGCCTTAATCAGCTATGTGAATCACATGACAAATGTTGGAAAATCTACCCCCTCTTTCAGGGGTTTTCTGTGTTGGCAAGCCTCCCTTGGAATGTGTAGTTTGGTTCCCTTTTGAACTTGCCTGGCTTCAGCTTCTACAAATGGTTTTCATTTTGTCTTTTTTCCATCTAGACCATAATATGCATCATTAGCCAATACTGTGTGCCTGTAAAGGTGCATAGGCATCATAATCAAGTCAGCTGTCAATCTCCTTTCATAGACTGAGTAGATTAGGCTCTAAGTGAATAAATTATTTTCTGTAGTCCTCACCTCTTTCTTCATAACTCTAGTAAAATACAAGAACTGTAGGCAGGAATATAGTGCTTTGTTGACATAAAAGGCCTCTCCACTGCACGATCAATAGAACAAACAGAGAGTGAGCAGAAGAAAACAAAGCAAAAAAAAAGGCAAGAACGTATAAGAGAGAATAAGTTCAAGTGCTGGAGCAGAAACAGTCCAGATGGATAAGGAAGTTAATCATGCGTAAACTAAACAGGCAGACCATAAACAGGAATCCCAAAACAACTGCAACAATAGAGCCAAAATTGTCCCCTGTGCAATGTTTGGAAAATAAGTGATTTCCATCAATGACCCAGGAAAAAAAGAAACTAGGATGTAATAATATAAAAGGGCTGATCTGTTCATCCTTCAGGACAAAAACTTCTGCTTAGGTGGTTAGGAGCAAAGAAAAGTTTGTTTCATTGTTCTCCACTAATGTTCCCGAGAAGAATTTACATCCGCTAATACTCCTAAGAGTTTGCATCTGGATTAGGAGGGTCTTATATGGTCCATATACCGGTTCTGAGAGGTTTTCCAGTTGTTTGTGTTCTGGAACTTATTAAAAACCCTTAGATGAAGTTTCTAGCACCAGACATCAATAGATCAGTCCTAGTTTTTCTAGCTGACCTGTGTCTGTAACAACTCCGGAAGCTTAATACTGGGATGCAGAAGAATTGAGGATGAGACTCTTTTTTCTGGAAGGAAATAGTGAAAATACACAGTGAAAGCAACTTTCACCTTCCACCGTTCCCTCTTCTCTGCTTCTATTTTGGAAGAACTGGCAAATGTGCCCTGAAGGAGACAAAAAGGAAAAACTGTTTCAAGAAGTGAGTGCAATGGCCAAGATGGATCCAGAAACTAAGACGGACCCAGAAACTAAGACGGACCCAGAAACTAAGAAAAAATGTCTAAGGAATTAGGCTGGGTCAGGAAGGAAAGAACAAGATGGGGATGGTAAGTCCAGAGAGAGAACCAACAAGTGAAATTATGTACTCAGAGCAGGAGGGAAGGTTTTCAGACATTTGGGTAGGTGTTTGCTGTTGGGTTTTTTGTTTTTGTTTTTTTTTTTAAAGAGCTCTAGTTTGAGGGAGAAGGGAGTCAGGAAGGTCACAGGAATCGATGTGCTCTCCATGACTACACTCCACCACCAGCTCTGAGGAGCTCCATCTCAACATTAGGTTTCATTGTTCTCTTTTAGTCATTCTAAGAGCTTGGGTGTGGAGCGGTTTGGTGTTATTTCCAAGCAGAATAGAGGCATATTCTACCTCTTAGAAGCTCTCCTTCCACAAGGCGTTTTTCTTCTTGCAGTCCCAGTAAAGTCCTCCCTGTTTTCTCACAGAAATATCTGTTAATAAAAATACCTAAAGCATGTGCTATACAGTTAATAGAGACAGGTGGAATGCGATGTTGATCCTGAGAGAAATCTAGATATTGCTGACCATCTTTTCTTTTATTCGTTTTATTATCTTTCTTTGTCTCTGACCGACCTGAGCTGCAGCACTTCAGCCAAAGCCTGGGAGCGCGCTGGACATCAGAGATGAAGAAATCAAAAATGTGTCTAGTTTATCCATTTTTTGAACTAAGATAGTAATAAGAACATTAAACTCTCCAGTTTCTTTTGTATAGAAATCTGCCAGGCCCACAAAAACAATCAACAGTGTTAAAAGAACAGATGGCAACCATAATATATCCAACAGTCCAGATGCAATGAATTCTATAACATTCTTATTTCATTTTATAAGGCCACAAAAGCCTTCTATAAAATTAACCTTTATTTTTCTGTGCTGAAACCAAATAGTACATAAATAGCTTAAGATGTATCAGGAGACCCAGGGAATATGGGGTTTCTCTCTCTTTATAAAGAAGTGCTGGTTTGTCCCATTATGGATGTTTGAATAGATCCCAAACAGAACCTAAGATAATGTCCTGCCATGACTCTGAGCTGATTCTCACTGGCAGAAGGTTGCTGAATGTAGGAGTTGTGATCTACATTGTGGGAGAGGTACAGGCACTACGTCCGGCAGAAAATCCCTATGAATGGTGTCCAGTTAGTCCTTTGTAGGTCACACTGCCCAGAAAAACAATGGAGAGAGAAATTTGGTTGAAAGTCACTGGATCTTCTGCAGGTATAAAGATCAGGTGAATGGTCATTGTAATGGTTCCTGTCACACAGCTGTTGCTCTCATGTAAGCATGCATTAGTATAAAGCTTTTTTAACTCTGGCATGAAAAAATATGAGTTATTAAACTAAATTAAACTAAAGTGTATGCTAAAAATCTAGAAAAAGAAATCCAGCTTGCATCATGAAAAATGAAAACGACTATTCTGAGTCTGACCAAACTCTTGTAGTCTGTCGTCCTGTTTCCACCAGTGACATGCAGCGAATGGTTTAGGAAAGAGTATAAAGAACAGGTCATACATGGATTGATACTTCCCCCAGGACACCCCTTCCTTACACACATGGATGCAGACTCATGTGCACATAAAACTTCTGTGAATTTGTTTCTGAAGGAGCTACATGAACCACTGTTGCTAGCTGTATCTTTGTGTCCAAAGGACCATGATCAGTTTTGCTTCCATAAATGTATCTGATGGAATTTTGAATCCACAGATATTTTTGGATGCTGAAGTGTGTTACAGCAATATATCTTTTTGTTTGTTTAAGGTTTTCTTTTTGATTAGGTGTTCTGTAGTGCTTCTACTAAAAGAATAATGACTAGTTCCATGGTCACCTTTTCTAAAATACTGTGATTCTGTGATCTCTGCCATATGCCTCTCACACACCTCTTTTCCAAGCAGAAGACAACCAATCTATTTATTATCTTCTCTTAGGGAAGCTATTCTATGCTTCTGAGTATCCTTGTGACCCCATAACATTTTTACATCCATTATGTTTCTGAGAGTGGAGGAAGAGTATTCAAGTATTCAAAACAAGGAGACAATATCCATCCTTACAGAAGCATAACCAGGTTGCTCTGTTCCATTACCTATTTTTTTCCCAATTATTCCTAGCAACCTTGCTGCCTTTTTTTGGCCTGTGAGCAAATTTTGGTTGTAGATTTCTCCACAGGGGTTCCAAGACCAGTTTCCTGCATGGTAAAACCTACTAGTGTCCATCAACCTATATAGATATTTGTAAGTTGTTTACGCTTTTGTTTCTTTTAGGGATTTTGTTTCTTTCTTTCTTTTTTATTCTTTGCAATCACTTTTAGGTTTTCCTATCTTGATGAGTTTCTTCTACCACTGGAAAAGCCCATTGACTTATTTCTTACCTCCTTGTCCAGATTACTTACTAATACATTGAACTATGAAGGTCACAAATTTGGTCCTTTTGTACTTCTCTGATAATTCCTATCCTTTATCCACAAATGATTCCTTTCACTGTGAATATTTCATTCTAAGGATAGTGAGTTTTTCTTCATTACTTGTTATAAAAATACCAAACTGAAATTAGCTGACATTTCAGAGCAAAAATCTGGATTTGCCTCCTCTCTTCTGTTGTTGCAGATGTACTGACCTTTAGTAAATACCGATGCCTCCCATGGGACAGTTTTATCTGCTTTATTTAAAGAAGGATGCTGAAGAGCTATTTATTTGGGAAATTTTGTATCTTCTCTAACTGCAGACTTTGAATAGGGAATGCACAGTTTTCAAGACAAATGTGAGATTCAGGCATGAGGTAGGATGGAGATGATGAGAAATAGAGAGGTGCTAAGTGAGACATTAGCAATATCTCAGCTTTGCTGCTCCAGCAGATGGTGGGAATCCTAAGTGGACTGGAAAAGTCAGATGAAGAAAAAATTTAGAGCAAAGAACTATCTGTGTATTATGAATAATTAAATATTTGAATTAAGAGAGCCTTAATTCTGAGACATCATTACTCACAGCTCGGATGGAGCCAGAGCCCTGTCGTGACCTGCCATTTGTTTTTCTTGTGCTATCTGAGCAGCTGACACATAGCACAAGCTGTACAGATCTTCAGCTTTCACTGCTCTGGCCTTTCCAGCGTGTTATCACCAAGCGCCTGTAAGCTCGGTAGCTGGTTTCCCGAAATGCATGGCAATATGCCATACACCTGAGAGGAGAATGGCCCCGAACATTTAACGGGAGTTTCAGTTACTAGAAAGCAGTGAAAAATATCTCTAGAAACCCCAATAAGTGTTTTATCAGAGAAATGAGAAGCTGGTGAAAGGGGAGCCAGGATGGGATTTGGAGAGTGAAAGCTGTAGAGAGAAAGAATAATAGGGAAAAAAGAAAAAAGGACGACTGAAAATCATGAAAATGGACTGAAAAATGAAGGACTGAAAATTCATCCTCTTTCAGTTTGCACTTAATAGCCAATGCATTATGGTAAAGGATATATTAGGAAACTTGGAGCTGAAAGGAGAGAAAAAGAAGTACTTTAACCTGCCCTTTTCCTTCATGCATCACAAATTAAGTGCATGGAAAGACTGACATACAATGTATTTATAGTTTGTACTGATTTATTTTTTAAATTCTTGTAGTATTTATGAGCCATGTTTATCAGAGCTCAGGATAACTTTACTGCCAAGACAAACTTTCCAGTCCCTGAGTCCTGATAGGCTCTTCATCTCGATGTTCCTCTTTGATGATGAGTTTCCAAAGGCAGTGGTGGAAGGTGAATAAAGGCTTATTCTCATATTGCTTTTGGCGGAGACCCCACTCAGATTCAAAAACTGCAGAGCAGCCTGCCAGAGACCCGAGGGTTATCACTCACAGGCTTGCAGGCTCTTTGTGGGATTACTGAGAGGATTATTGATGACCAAGTCTTGGGGCTTTGCTGGTTTAGTGGATGATGTGTGTTCAGGAAGGCTGGGAACTTAGAAGCGTGGGTGCTTAGGCATGTAGGGATTCCAGGCACATGGGATCTGTCTCCAGGGAGTTCTTTGGTGCCCTACCTCTGTTTAGGTATCTCAAATCCTACTGATACTTTATTTCCTTCCCAATTTTCCTTTCTCGTGATGTTTTTGGTATTTTAATGTTGCCACTTTTTTTAAATCCATCATTAGAACTGAAACAAAATAATTCCATGATTCAAGAAATCATGGGGACATGGGAGGTCTTATATCAGTCTTCAATTTTGATCCAAGGCAATAATTATTGAAAAATGTTACCAAATTGTCAATTCTTGAGAATGAATGCACCAAATATGTTGACCTGAACTCAAGTTCCTTTCCACCAGCAAGTTTTGTCTTTGATCCATGAGGAAATGTGTAATGGGAAAGGAAAGAAATGGAAAGAAAATAAAGTGAGGATGGATAAGAACAGACTTTAATAAACAACAGCAAGCATAATGGGTGAGTGTCTGTTAGTAGGACACTTGGAGTTGTCCATGTCTAATCTGTTCTTCCTGCTATGGAGTGGGAAGATTGAACGGCAGTGCAACCAGAAACTACAGGAGATATGTTTTCTATATGCTTTTGCTTCTGAAGATAACAGGTCAGACCTTCCATGGGTGAACATGAGCCAAAGTGGAATAAAGTTGGCAGGATCTGATTCAATGCCAGGGATGTCTCTTCTTGTGTTTACCTTTTTTTCCTCAGACATAGTAGGCTTTTTCATGGCTTGTTTTCAACTGGGGAGTCACTCACACTCAAAAGAAGTGTCTTGCCAGGAGGCCTCAGGTGTGCTCCAGTGAAAGCAGGACCATAAAAGTGGTAGTGAGGGATGTGAAGACAGCTCCAAGACTTAAATTTATATCTCACAGGCTGCCACAGTGCATCTGTTTTCTATTTGGGCTTGCATGTGTGTGTTTTTTTAAGTTGACATTTTAGAAAAATTGGAACATTTTGTCATTTCCCTCCGTGCAGATGTACAGGCAGGAGAGGTCTGTTCAGCTGGGAACTTGTGCTCAGCTGGAAGAGAAGAATTTTCTCCATATTAAAGGGTCAGATTAAGGTAACTTGAACCTGTGCTTGGAGTCCTTTCTCTCAGAGACAGAGGACAGGGATGAATCTCAACCATTATTTAAGAGAAAGGGGACATGGGGTGGGGGAATCCTTCTTGCCTTTAGGCTTCAGTGAATGGCTTGAAATCTAGATCAGTTGACTGCCAGAGTTTGTAGAGAGCCTTCATGGAGAGAAACCAGGGCTCTGAGCACTCCTTTTCCCCTGTGAAACTTCAGCTCTTAGGCAGAATATCCCACATTGGCTTAATCTGATTTGCCTTTGCTTAATGCAGAGAGCAGATCCACCAGTGTCTGCAGGTGGCCAAGAAGCGGTGGGAGGAATGTCAGCAGTTGAAATACGGGCTGCCAGCGCTTGAGGTGAAGGATGAGCGTTATTAACAGATAGTCATAACAGGCTGTAATCTTCAGGCAGCAAGGGGTTGCCCAGTTTACCCACAGGTTTCTTTTCTTTCCTGACTGACTTGCATACCAAGACATGACTTTTCATAGAGAAATAACAGTACTGAGGAAAAAAGGTCCGAGTGAAAAACTAACACCTTTCATGGCAACTTTAAAGAGTGGTGAAAAAAGAATGGAAGCTGACTT
The DNA here is from genome assembly GCA_013398295.1 of Chionis minor. NCBI lineage: Eukaryota > Metazoa > Chordata > Aves > Charadriiformes > Chionidae > Chionis > Chionis minor. The sequence continues at coordinate 35,779 of VZSF01004761.1, forward strand.
CCAGTAAAGATCAGTGAGTTGTTCCCTCTCTGTCCTTAACTCCAAGATTTTTAAAACATTACTTTCTTTGAAGCAGGTGGTTACTGATTCCTTGCCTCTTATCTTCTCTGGACCTTCAATCTGCTAATGCCTAATGGCATAAATGAGCCGTTGTCTGCACTCAGCAGTTTGATGTTTTCCTCACAGCCAGGACCTTCAGGCTGTGATGAATACAGTAAAGGAAATTATAATAATAAGCTTAAATTTCACTAGGTCAGCATTCAATTCATGGAGTGACCTTGTGACGTATGTTTCCAAAGCAACCTTACATTCATAAGCTCATCTCTCCTGAGATCTGTGAACATCTTCATATTCTCAGATAAAACTAATTGAACTCTACACAACTTACAGGCGAGAAAGTTTTTCATATGAGACAGGTCATAAAAAACACAGGATTTGTTCGTGCTCAGGTTTCACACTGTGCTGAGTTAGGTTAACATCACCATTTCTGCAGCTGCTCTTCCCTGAATCATACCTACTGCACCTCAGCAATGGCCACCTCACAGTAGTCCTGTGTCTTTAGAGTTGGGTTGCAAGGCAGTTAGGTTCACATAAGCATTTTTTTGCAGCCAGTCCTGACAAGATCACATATTTCAGTGATAGCTTCTCCTTGCCAATGGGTTCACAGTCTGCACTAATTACTGTAACATCCCTTTTATAAGGGCATGTAGTGAGAGGATGAAGAGTAACAGCTTCCAACTGGAAGAGAGGAGATTTAGATTAGATCTCAGGAATAAATTTTTCACTATGAGACGTTGGCCCAGGTTGCTCAGAGAAGCTGTGGCTGCCCCATCCCTGGAGGAGTTCAGGAGCTTTGAGCAGCCTGGTCTGGTGGGAGGTGTCCTTGCCCATGGCAGGGAGTGGAACTAGATGATCTTTAAGGTCTCTTCCAACTCTAACCACTCTATGATTCTATGATCTCCTTCATGTTAACCATTTCAAACTGGATTCAATTAGGAGCTAAGCAAAATTTCAACTGACCTCGACACTCTCCTGTTCAAGGGAAATGCTCTTAAAAGAAGCAATTAAAAACAGTTTGTCTACTAAATTTTCCAGACACGTTGCTCTCAGGTCTGAGGGGATGGTAACCTCCACCCCTCAAAAAGCAGAATTTTTTAGCTCGAGGAAAGCATCTTTCCTAATCAGGCAACACTGAAGCAGAATGAATTGCTTGCTGACACGTATCAATAGCTTCTGCCAAATTATACATGATTTAAGGCAACTAATGCACTATGTGATGATAGCTGAAGGCAAGCATATCCCCAAAGATATATTGCTTACCACCTGCCTGGACAAGAAGTACAAATATTATTGCATACAATTTGGGGCAGCTCTGCACTTCTAAAATTCTGACATATGAGTTTTGGTTGAGTTAAAATATTTTCCATAAGATGCTGTTCTCATTTTGTCACACTGCTAAAAACAAACCTTAAATCCTTATTTCAGAGGTAATCTGTATGGAAAATAAATGAACAAATAATAAGCTAATAGCATCAGCAAGAAGAATAGTACTATATTTTAATAAAAACTTGATTTTTTTAATATTGTTTTAAAATAAAACAGTCTAAAAAATAAATGCTTCTTTCTTTGAATGACATCAAAATTTGAATTAAAGCTACTATAATAGGCATTTGAAGTTTAAATTTACTAGTTAGTAAAACCTAGTAAAACTTATCTACTGATCATAGGAAATGTTTTCATAGTGATGATTAACATCAGTAAGTATCTGTCAGAGAAAATAGATGTTGGGTTTACTTATATGTGAAAATAAATGCATTTCAGGAACAAATATTTTTTTCCAATTGTAAGAGCAAGTTTGTCATCTAAAATATTTTGGATCTGTCCTCCCCAAACCCTGAAGTACTCCCAGCAAAAAAAATATAGTTGAAATGGTATTCATGCCCTCTCTTCAGAAAGGCTGTAACCATCATATATTACCGGCCAGCTGCTGGATTCAGATTTTCCTTACATTGCACTGCGTATATGACTGGATTGCCTTTAGCAGAGACAGGTGACAAGCGACAAGTCTTTTACTCTGTTATGAATTTCATAAAACTGTAGAGAAAACGATTTTGGTGGATACAAATATATTTGATTCTAGATAAAAAGCTATCTAGATAAAAAGATATCTAGAAGATAAGAAGTCAAAACAACAAATTCCAAATTAAACCCCAGAAGATTTTTAATTCTTATTTTTCTCTCTTGAAATTCATGCTTTTATGTGTATGATGATCTGTACCATAAAATGGAAGAAAATTTCAAAATTAAACAATATCGTTAAAATAGTGGAAACTTTCACCCATATGTCATGTCACAGAAACATTTCAACCAGTTCGAAAAATATCCACTTGATTTGGAGAGGGTTAGAAGTGTCCTGAGGAGGTGGCAGCCTGGCCTTCTGATAGAGAGGACATCTGCAGAAATTAAATCAACCATGACAGATGTGTTGAAAATATTCTAAAAAACCTCCAGATTGTTGATTCAGAGCTTCTTGAGCAAATGATAATTTGGCAGTAGAACTGGAATTAGTGAAATATTTTGGCTTGCCTAGGATGAATATTTTTCACCCACCCCAACTAAATTAGACACAACAAGGAAGAGGAGGAGTGGAAAAATCATTTTAGAGCAATATTCTACTGTGAGAAATTAGTGTGTGGAGAATAAATGACTTGCTTAAGGTCAGATAGGAGATGTATGGTCAAGGCCTTTGGGAGGTCTAGATCAAAGCTTGAGCTGATGTCTCGTCCTTCGTTCAAGGCCCTTGGGAGGTCTAGATCAAAGTTTGGACTGGTGTCTTATCCTTCCTTTCTTCTTGTGTTTATACACGGACTGAAGATATTACCCAAAGGAAAGCAGTCTTTACTATCAAGGAAAAAACAAGACTTTTTTTGTTTTTTTCTTTCTCCTTAGCATAGAGTTAAAGATCTGCTGTGAGCTGAATGGAGGTGTCAGAGTCTGGACACATGAGTTTTGCTCCGGAGCAGAAGATTTTACCCCACTGCCAATGTCTGCAGAACAGGTCACTTTTGGTCTTTCTGATTCTGCTGAGAGGTCAGGAAAAGCACTGAGGCATGAAGGTGTCTATTCTGAGCAGCCACCTAAAATCCCTTCTCATCCCTTATATTCATGCTTCTCACTCCCAATCTCCTTTTTTAGGCAGAAGAGAAGCAATCACAGGGTTGTCTGGACCAATGCCAGCAGGTAGCCTTGCAGATGGACCTCTCCCTAAACATTCATATATATATTTAGAGATTACATATATTCTCACATTAAAGAAATCAAATTATTCCCAAAATTTGAGGTTCTTCACCTTTACCCAATAGTTCTCAGATGTCATTATGAAAAACCTGGACCTTGATGGCTGCCAGAAAAAGGAATGAGCACTAGAAACCACAAGACATAGAAATGTTTCTTTCTTGAAAGAAAGTACAAGATTTTTGTCCAGGTGATTATTTCAAAGAAGCCAGGAAAAATGTTCTTTGCAGTGTGTCCCAATAAGCACCCACAGAGATGTCCTTGGGATCACCTCCCTTGGGTGGATGAGTTGCAGCTACTTGTCTTTCTGAGTTGGGGAGATGCTGATGCCATAAATCCATCACCAGGTATTTTGATTCCTTCTTAATTCCTCTGACATGGAAGGTCTCCTTGAAATAAGTCCAGCTGCTGGCAGAACTTCCTCCTGATGGACCCTCCTATCTTCCCCAGATTTCACAGTTTTTGCCAAGATGAGCAGAAAAGCGAGGCGGGGGGGTGGGGAGTGTAAAGCAAGAAGGGAAAAAAATCCTTCACCGTTTCTCACATAAAACAGTCTGTGAACTCCAGAAACTCTTTAGATGTCTATTGCAACTGGGAACAGAAAACAATTTGTTTTCCTATGAAACACTAATTTCAACAAGTACTAAACAGGGTGAAAATTAGAGGCGGGGGGGGGGGGGGGGGGGG
>VZSF01004761.1:39779-204857 GCA_013398295.1 Chionis minor
GAGGAGAAAAGAAAAAGACAGGAAGAGAGAAATGAGAAGCTTATACAGCTTCCTATAGGTCCTATTTAATTCCTGACAGCCAAGACAGGAGACCAGTGGCAAGTATTGGGGATTCAGTGCTGTTTTGGTTGCAAATACCAACATAACCTATGTTGGCATGGTGTTTTGGAAACAGGTGTGAGCAGGCTCCATCCCACCTCCAGATCCTGTGTAGACAGACTGTATAGATACTTCAAGTGTGTTGAAGGTTTTATTAATTGTCCTTTGGCTTTTTAACACAGATCCTGTGGATAGACCTGAATTCATGGCCAACTGGTTTGGAACATGGGCAGAGGAATTGCATGTTTTGACTGGACAGGCATCCCCTTGAGGATTCTGGATGGCTCCAAGCACTGTGTTGATGAGCCATAAAAGTATGTAAAACACTGAAGGGAAAACAAAACAAAAAAAAACCCCAAAACCCACCAAAACTAAACTAAACAAAACAAAGAACCCAACCACCCCGCCCCCCAAAAAAGCAGCAACAACAAATTGGGACTCTTATGTTCCATTACTGACCTTGCCAGTGATTCATAGTATGACCTTGGCCAACTCATCTAATGTTGTTATGCTGGCATAATTAACTGAGAATGAGTCCCTTCACAAATGTCTTGTCTGACCAAGAAGAATTAGTCTTCAGGGTCCCTGTGGCTGTTCCCTGTCAAGAGCAATGGTCAATTCTGTTTTTGAAACTGCAGTAGCTCTTAAATCACATTGGGGCTGCAGATGATTTACAAAATGGATCAGCTCATATTCAGTAAAGCTGAGTTATGGCAGGAAAGGCTGGAGAGAATAGCTCCGGCTGTAATCGAGGCATTGGGGAGCTTCTCTTACCAAAGAAAACTTACAGGGCTTTGGCTTATTCAGCCCAGCAGTGTAAAAGCAGCAAGGAGAAATGTGACTGAACTTCAAGGAACTAGATGAGTTACTGAACTAATGCGATAATTCTGACAAGGAAAAAGGGAGTTGGAAAGAAGACGTCTTTGATAAAAGAAACAGGACAGAAGATCCAAGTAACTGGACAATGGAGTATTCTAAGTTTGTAGGTAGGATCATATGTGGAGGCAGCTTGGGGTGAGCTTGGTGGTCAGTGAGTTACCTTCAAACCCTCACCTTCTCTCGTATGCATGGGGCAAGGCTCATCCAGTATTTAACTACCCAACAGTTTTGACCTCGCTGGCATTACGTTAACAGAAGTATCACACCAATGTGTAGGGTATGGCATACAGGTAGAGGTAGAGAGAGAAACAGGTCCACATAGTTAGACACTGGTTTAACACATTCTGGTGCCAGAGAAAGCAGAATGACTTCAGCACAAGACAGGAATGTCAAAATGCTGAATTAAGCCCCTTAAAAATCAAAAGGACCCTGGCAGAGAGTAATGCATGAAATAGGAGTTTCCTCTCCCTCCACTGATTCAAACTACAAAGTGGGGAACAGGGCTCAGGCTCTGAATTGTCCCAGGGGATGGCTTGAACCAAAGCCCCAAATCTCAGTGTTGACTTTGGATAAAGGCGGAGCAGAAACTGAACTAGGCCCAGTCTGCTGGCTGAGAGGGATACAGTCTGCCGCCCCAGGACTTGGACTGAAGCGCGTGTTCTGGGTTACGAGAACCTTGCTGTGAGTGATACCAGGTTTGCACATCCAGCAAGCTGAGATGCGGTACATATTGAACACTCCTTGCCCCGATCCCTCCTCCTCTCCCTTACATCTGCTCATGGTTTCTGGCTTATTTAGTCTAGACTGTAAAATGTCATTATGTTTCCTAATTCCTGATCTCTTGCTAAAATCAAACCGGATAAGATTACGTGCCAGATAAGCAGAAAATTCCACCAGAGCCCAATGACATGATCTTATCAAATGATCACTTTTCCTATCTCTGCTAATTAGAGTAGTAAGTTATGTGGAATCCAATGAAGGTAAACTCCATTAGTTTCTCCCCTGTCTCCTGATTTCCTATCTGTCCGCTGTCAAGGATTTTCAGTGAATAAGATGGTTAAGGGCAAAACTAGCATATTAAATGGATCCATCCTCTTCTGTAAGGTCTTTTTTCCCTTCCTCCCCTCATATCTGTATGTGGGATAGAAGGTGCTTGAAAGATGCTCAGCTTTCGAAGGAGGACATGGCCCCCTTGATTTCACGTGCTGGCAACTTACCCTGAAAACCAAGATTTTCTAGAATGGAATTTTGCTCTGTGCTGAAATGAAGATGGTTTTAGGGTAGAGTATGGCAGGTGGTATAAACTATGAGGTGCAGTGCAGGGATGCTATCAACAAAATGTTTGCTACTCTTCCTTTTCCAGTGAGCCAAAAAGACGACATGCAATCTAGATGCACAAATATATTCACTGTCCTGTATCCCATGTTGCGAGAGCCAATTCCATCTATGATTAAACAGTGATCTGTGCAAGCACAAACACCACGAATGAAATAGGACCACATTCAATCCCAGGGGAAAGGGGTTAGTTTACGTTGTGGTTGAAGGTGATAAACAAACTCCTCTTTACGCCGCTAGCTGTGAATCAGCTTTAACTGTGCAGAAGTAAACACCTGCTCGAAGGGCAGAGGTTAGGAGCCAGCTGTCCTGGCTGCTGCTCAAGTTGGGAGCAAAGCAGGCTGCAAAGACTCAAGCGTTTGCTTGAGACTATTTGCTCCCAGAAGGTTATGAGATATCAGAGGAGCACAAAGAGGAGAGGAGTGCTTGGAGACACTTTAACCACTTAAATTAAAGAACTGTCAAAGCTCAACATCTTCAAGGCTAAGTGAAAGAATATGCTTTCTTTGCCTGTTACTGATGAGTAAGAAAGATTTTGTGTTGCAAAAAGAAAAGGTTCCTTGAGGGAGTTTTGTTTCTGCCTAACACTTACGGTTAATGACAGGGTCTAGCCAGGGGCTTAGGGAGAAGCAGCCCACTTTATTTGGAGCACAAAAGAAGCTTCCAATGGGATCAGGTTTTAATGCAATACTGCATGCCCATCTTCTGAAAATTAGGGCTCTTGACCATGTCTGTGCTGATAATGAGTTAGAAAACAAACTCAAACACCCACCTGGTCCTTTTTTTGTCTATAGCCCTCTCCTAGACAAAGTACAGAAACAACTCAGCTCAGGACATCAAGCCCTGGGGACCACAAGCAAAATGAGCAAGACTACATCCTACAGCCTTCCAGTGCTAGCCTAGAAAGTTTTGCATGCTCAAAAGCCCTGCTTTGTGCTCCTGTCACACCCTACAGGAAGGGAAACTTGTCTTTTCATATTTTTTTTTCCTGTGATGTCACTACTGTTGGGAGTGCATAAAGCCTTCATGCTCTACCAGACACTTTGAACAAATAAAGCACTTGCAGAACAAGAAGGATGATTTAAATTCACAAGCAAAAGGTAAACCAAAGGAGACTCATAACCAAGTGCTATGTAATGTAGACGTGGCCAGTCTGTGCCTCCTGGCCTCATGGCCAAACTTTGCTCCCTGCTCCTATTTAATTAGTGGAATAGACACAGCCAAGTGACGCAGTTAAAAATGGAGCCATGGAAAATCATTAATCACTGTGAGACATTCAGATGGTGGAAGAGAAGGTGCGTAGGTAGACCAACAGACAGGTAAGTAAATACAGAGTATTATCATCAGAGTATCATTTCTCAGATTGATATCATCCGTGCTCCTACCTGCTCTAAATATAGGAAGGTAAAGAGATGCCAGGGTTGCTTGGTTACTTGGAGGTGAGAACAGGATGGAGATAGAAATAATTAGATTCTCATTCCCTGGCTGTTCTATATAAAATAGAAACTCATCATTTACATCCTGCTGGTGCACAGATTCCTTTCCTTCTACACGCACACAAAAAAAACCCCACTAAAATCACAATCTCTTCCCACACAGGGATTTAAGGATAGACATTGCAGTGGGAACATCTGTAAAGCACTAAAAGCAAACAACTTATTTAATCTATTATGAGTCTGACTAAGAAAAGCAAGGTAACTCACCTGAATAAACCATCACTATGATCTTTGCAATAGCCTGGGCTGGCCTTCGTGCTAATTTAAAAATTGGAATAACCTGCAACTGATTTTATGTTTGTTAATGAGAAATACCCGTAGGGTGTACAGATAACTTGGAGAGAAGAAAGGAAGGAGAGTATTGCATGAAACAGGGCTTTCTTTGAGCAGTTACCAAAGATAAGAAGAGAACAGACAAAGCACTGACCTCTGGATAAAAACTTCCCTAGCTGATAACTTCCAATGCACTGGGTGCACAGCTGGGCCCTCCAAGAGGCATGACTGAGCGATTTTGCCTGGTGCCAAATTTGCATTTGTTTTCGTGCCTTTGTATACTTGAAGGTCAAGTTAGCTTTGGCTCCTTTTTTTCACTCATCTCCTGGGTACTGTCAAGGAACTTGAGCCCTTTTCCTTCCCGACTGATGGAATTTGTTCTCACAAACTCCTCTCTGTGCAGCCAGGTACAACTCTGATAAGGGTCTTCCAGCTCCCTTCTAGGAATCAGAACATCTCCATCTGGCTAAGGTTTGCAGAGTCTGTGGGTACAATTGTCTATGGTTGCTTACATCTGTACTATGATGTTTTCTAACTATTGAAGAGGCCAGGTCTGGAGCTCGAAAAGAGTCAGCAGAAGGATATCTTTCATTATGTATGAGAACATGGCTCTTCCAACAGTAAATGGTGGTGTGCTTTTATCTGCTTATTGAAAAGATAGGTTGAAAATCTCAACATTGAGGTGCATTTTGAGTTCAGGGATCCCTTTTCATTCTGGGGTTTCATTTAACCACCTGTGTACACCATAGAAGCCTCCGTCTGAGTTGGTCACCCCAGACTCCTCTTTATAGTCACTAGAGAGAAACAGATTCTGCAAAGGCACATGTCTTCTCGACCTTCTTTAAACACCTGACCAGGGGGCAACGAACCTGTCCTAGATTGCATTCTTTACAGCCCTATGAACTGTCAAGGGGAGCTGGGGTGACTAACTCCAGTGGGGGCTGCACCACTCCGGATTTATTCATTAATTCAGATGAGCTCCACCCTCACTCCATCACTAACTTCTGTCTGTGCACGCAATATCTTCAGCACAAGTCCCAGCAGCCCTGCGGAAACACACCTGGCCTTCCCTGTTGAGTGCATGACTGATGGACTGACATGATGGGGATGTAGCATAGCATTTGAGAGAACTCAGGAATGCACGAGATCAGAGGGGGAGGGGAGTGCCTCATCACCACCACTGCTTAGGACTGGCAGAATGTCAGGAACTGCTGAGCACAGAACAGCTGTTCCCCGTGCTCCTTTCAGCGTCCGACCAACCCACCATAAATTTACAGAGTCTTTTCTTTCTAATTCAATTCTGCTTCTAGTTTTCATAGTGTTCTTGCTTTTTCATGCCACAAGAGACAACGGGAAGATAAAACCAGGGCAGCCACTCAGGCAGGTATGTCTCAGATCAGATATTTCTGTTGCAGTAGTTCCTGGGACTCCACTATGTAGGCTGCTGCATGAAGACTGAAGAAGATTGCTTATAACCAAAGCAATTCTTGCGGGTAGCAGCTGTGAGCAAACAGTCTGTATAGTAGCAACAGCTTTGTACGAGAAACTGAGCATAAAATGAGAACTGGACAAGCAGAAAAAATGAATACACACCACAGACTCTAACAGGAGAGGGGTTGGGGTGCAGTGGTTTTAGTTAGCACTGATTTAAGGGTTAGAAAGGTTTATAATGTTTCTTCTGTCATACGGCAGTCTTCAGAAAGGATTCTAGCAGAGCTTTCTCTGTGTGGCAGTCCACATTTGTGTGAAATTGTCACACAAGAAGGTTTCCCTCCTTGGATGGGTGCATGGCTGGCTGGTAGGAAGGAAGGAAAGAGGTCATAAAAGAGAAGCAGAGCCTCGCTGCTTCCTTAATCTTACTCTGAAACAGGAGTTCCCATCCTAACTCTCTCAGTTCCCTCTACAGAACTCCTCTTAAGAAAGAAAAATTCCAAATAAAGTGTTATTGGCTGTATCAATGACAAAGATTTTTTTAATTTTTTTTTAATTCTGCAAGCACACAAAGCAGGGAGAATGAACCTGCTGCCGAGTCTGAGCACTTTGTGCAGCATTCTTGAAGGCAGAAAGCTTAGGAAGGAGGAGAGTGGGCTTTCAGTTTTTGAAGACCAACTCTAAATAATTTAAAGGGCCCGTATGTTTCACAGGGTGGATAATTAAGGCTGAGATACACAAACGGTAATTTAGTGGATTTTTTTTTAATGTGTCAGACTGATTGGAGAAAATGTATTATTTTTATCTCAATTTTGGTTGTAAAAAAAATTTAAGATTTTAAAACTCCCCATAAACAAATGAATGTACTTTGAAATCAAATTCATAAGAAACATAAGAGATTTGAAATATCATAAACCTCAAGGTGAATTCTGAGAAAGAATTCACATGATTTTTTGACAGGAACAGTTTTCTTAAACTTTAATTTGGTCTAGTACAAGGGACAACGTGTGCAAACTGAAACACAGTAGATTCCATTTAAACATGGGAAAAAACTTTTTTACTCTCAGCATGGTCAAACACTGGAGCAGACACAGAGGTTATGGAGTCTCTGTCCTTGGTGACATTCAAATGTGGACTGGACAAGACCTTGAGCAACCTGCACCGGGTCACTTATGTCTGAGGAGGTGGTTGAACTAAGTGATCTCCAAAGGCCCCCTCCAACCTCATCTTTCTGGTGATATGAGAGCTCCAAACAAGCCCCTTGCTTCAAGAATCACCTGATAACTTCTCTCATTGTGCCTGCTGTTGTCTGACAGCCCTATGATGCAGGGTGGTGTTATGTCCCTTCTCACATAGGAGGGAAACTGAGGCACTGTGCTGCAGAAACAATGGGCTCAAGTTCTCCTATGGGGTCAGTGGCAGAGCTCCCTCTTGCCAACTTTCCCGGATCCTTCTCCCCTCTAAATGCCTCTAGATAATCCATAAAAATGAGGAATATATGGGTAAAGCTGAAGACCTGAAAACGGGCATTTCTTCTCCTTAGGAGCAACCATATTGTGAATGGATCAGGACCAGACAGTGCTGATTCTGAAATTCTAGGGAATCGGGTGAGTTTACTGCCAACTGTTAACTTTAATACTGATTTTCATTGCAGTATCAATGAAAATATACCTTGGATACTTTGGATGTATCACTTCATTTTGCTGCATTCTTCTCTAAAACTGGGATAAGGACTGAGTCAGGACCAATTGCCCTTACCAGTCCAGGGTTAGATCTCAAGACTAACTTTGTGATAGGGGAAGAGACACTGAACCAAATGTTCACTTACCCAAAACCCCACCTTGCTCAGGGCAGCAGGATCTCACCAGTAATGGTATGTCAAACCAGGGGAACGACCAGTTCCTGATGCTGTTGCCTGCCCCGACAAACAAGGGAGCTTGGACAGGGGCTGGCTGTGCTGCTGAGCAGTCTTTTATTGCATAAAGAAAGAATGTGGCTGATTTCCCTTCGGTTTCTGAGTACACGCTATCTGGCTCACCTGCACCTCCTGTGGTTTGGGCCTCGGGACTCAGTTGGGTTTTGTTCTTTGCCCCTGCCCCTTATCCCCTGGCCTCCAATAGGAAGTCGTACAAGTTTGAAGAGAGCCCATAAAAACGCCTGCTCTTAGCAAACAAACCCTGACATCAAAGGGAGGTGTGAAGGGGAGCCAAAAATCCTAGAATCAAAGGCACTGACTCATTTCTGCTGCACCCTCTGCATTGCCAGGAGGTCCACAAGCCACCATGGCCCCCTGAAGTGAGACGTGCATCCACCCACTCGCTTGCCCTTGGGGCACCTTTGGCTTCACCCTGTCACTGCGGCTCCCTTTTTCCATATACCACCTCTTCTCATCTGCTGCAAGAGGGGAGAAACAATCAAGGTTCAGGTCTCCTTTGTGTTTGTCCTCATTCTGCTCTGCAGCTCAGACACACACACCAACAAGTGATGACCAGGGAGGCACTTCAAAGCCAAGGGGATTTTAATGACCGACGTGAGGGACAACCTTTGACCTCCCCATAGGGGAAACAATAATTGTTGACAGGGCTGGAAAAAATGTTCTCATTGTGAACATAAACAGGCTGGAAGGAGCTCACAGTGCCAGATGTGGCTGAGAAGTGTTTAGGAGCCGAAACAACATATGAAATTTCCATCAGATTTTTATTAATCAGAACAAGGGTCTGGGTGGTGGCGCTTTTTTTTCCCCCTGGTCAACACCAAACTGGAAAACAGACGTCAACAACATTCCTCTTCTTTTTCACCTTTCTTCCCCTCCCTCTCCCCCTTCTCCAATTTTAATTGGAATTTAAAGTAAATTGGGGATTGTCTTGGGAACGCTTTTTTTGAAATAATCTGCCTTGGCCATGTTCTGATGTTTTTCTTCCCCTTTCTCCAGGCTGAGCATTCTTTGTGTTTTAAAACAGTTATTCACCTCTTAACTTGACAAATTAAGAGCTTCCCAAGGAAACGGATGCCCAGTTGAGTTCTCCCTTTGCAATGCTTCCCCTACACGCATGCATACATCTCATTCTGGGATGCCATAACAGGGCTAAACAAAGGCAATGAGAACAGGAGATAGACTGACTTACACTCTGTACCAGTATCCTGGGTAGGTTTCAGATTCTGAGTTCATGTTCCCTGGAGACTTTGAGCCTGGAGGGTCCCTGTTACACACAAGAAAACTTGGGAACTGCAGAGATTTTACTGGTCCTGCCCTCAGGGAACCCATCCTGACTTTATAGCTTGGAAACTCTTGGGCTGCAAGAGGTTTGGAGACCAAGAGATGTACTGTGGTGTCTAAAGGAATGAGCCCCCAGACTTCTTGCCCTTTGGAACACAACACTGAGAAAACCATGCCCTGTTTTCAATAATTATTTTTTTATTTTCTCTGTCAGACATTGGGTCCCAACTGTGAAGAAGAGACTCCTGCTTAATCTGGTGTCCTCAGGGCACAAGGACCATTGCTCCCCACGACTATTAACATGCTTCCATGGGAGCCAAGTGCCCAGTCGCCTTTAAGGTTGGATGAGGACATGACGGTGCAGCTCAGCTTGCCTGAGAAATGGTTGCTTCTCAATATCATTTAGGGAACCTTCTTGCTGTTCTTCTCATGCAGCAAGGCCTTTAGCTGGAATAGGAACAGGTTAAGGTTGTGAAGGCTCAGGACATACAGAAGACTAACGATATATGTGGGAGAAATGAGTGGGTACCATTTCTCACATGGTGGAAATTCTATGATCTTTGTAGTGGGTTGGGAATTTCCCATGGATTATGTGAGTAGATTCATCTCTCTCTTTCTCCTCGTTGCCAACTTTAGGAGCCTTTGTAGAACTGACAGAGAAGCTGAAATATCCTTTAGCTTGGGCTAGACATCATTTCTACTTCCAGAGTCCAATATAATGAAAGGCTGAGGGAGTTGGGTCTTTTCTGGAGAAGAGTCTGGAGAAGAGAAGACTGAGGTGGGATCTCATCAATATTTAAAAATACTTAAAAAAATGGAGCTGAGAAGAAGGTGCCAGTCTTTTTTCAGTGGTGCCCAGTGATAGGACAAGACATAATGGGCACAAACTTGACCATAGGAAGTTCCATCTAAACATGAGGAGGAACTTCTTTCCTTTGAGGGTGGCAGAGCACTAGAAGAGGCTGCCCAGAGACGTGGTGGAGTCTCCAACTCTGGAGACATTCAAAACCTGCCTGGACACCATCCTGTGCAACCTGCTCTAGGTGGACCTGCTCTGGCAGGGGGGTTGGACTAGATGGTCCCTTCCAACCCCTGTGATTCTGTGATAATAAGACTTTATAAGCCTCCTTTATTCTTTCAGGCACAAACTTTTCCCTGTCAAGTCTTCCAGGTCAACCCACTTCAATGGTTGAAGACCAGGTTTCCCTCCACTTCTTTAAGAGTCAGTGGGTTCTGAAAATCCCTCTGCATTCACTTGTCTAATGAGAGGACTTCCATTGCTCTGATCTGTACATCAGGCCTTGGTTACACCCAACTTAAAAAAAGTATTCTCGACGTATTACAAAAAAGCAACTGCCCCCCCCCCAGTTAAGCACTATTCCATGAACATTAAATTTTACAATCACGTGAAGAGAATTATTTTGTCAAAGTCTATAGGAACCAGAAAGAAGAGACTGAACAGCTGGCAACTCATTTTCTACATTATCATACAGGTAATTATTATTCTATTTAACAATATATTTTCATCATAAAGCAGAAAGATTAAAAAAAAAAAAAAGAAGGAAAATAGTCTATGTTTTATATTCTGAGCATCATCTTTAAATTAGCCTCTTTTTTTCAGCTACGTCCTTGAGACATGTGTTACGTAGAACGGGTTTTAAGACAGAGACATTTGCTGATGTAAGATCCTTGTTGTGTAATTCCAAAAATCTCCATCTACAGCTCTAGTGGGAATCCAGAATGGTGGATGCATCTATGTTACATCAGAAGAAGAACTTCTTTTTTTTTTTTTTTTTTTTTAACACAGACTTCTTCTTGCAGTCTGGACATAGAAATTGCCAGCAAAAGTTCAAGAGTTGTGCCAGAGACATGCGGGAAACTATCACTGAGCTGAAGCTTGCTTGTGGATCCATAGGTTGGACTTCTGCTCAACAGAACAGCCTCAAATGTGACCTATTTTAAGCTACTATATGCAGTGTCTAGTGGAATTCTTCCTGTGCACCCGCTATGAGGACGGACACTAGAAATGAGTGGTGTCTCAGGTTTTCAGTCCTCTGGAGTTACACTTCAGGTGGATGATGGGTATAGCTTCATGACTAACTGTGAAGCTCTCTTGTTTGTTCTTGTGATGATGTTGCTTCATATTTAGTTTAGTAATGCATCCTTCAATTTGAGCCCACAAAGTCTGGTGGACTAAATTGGACCTTAAGTGTAAATCTCATCACAGTCCAAGAAGTGATTCTTGGTCTAGATCAGCAAAAGGCATCCTAAATTTGCTTTTCCACTACAGATCTTCCCCTCTGCCATGTCCCTTTGCTCCTGCACCCCCAGGCATCTTCAAAATCCACAATCAATGAATTAGTAAATCAATGAATGCTCTGTGAAGAGGCTAGAGAGATGCTGCTCCAAACCCTGAAGCTTGTTGCTGGTTGGCATTATTCAATGTTGCTGCTAGTGCAACATCCAGGGAAGTCAGAGAGGATGAACCAGGTCGGGTTAATTTTATCTGCTACAGAAATGTATCCCTTCTGAGCGATAAAGTACAGCACTCTGAGGCCATGATTCTGCAAAAGTTAAATGTTTTCTTACAGGATAATAATTTCTGTGAGGTTTTTGTACCCTATACGTGACTCCAGTCGGTTTTCTGTTCCGGTCCCCCACAATCTCACATAACAGTGAAATAGTTTAATCGACGATATACAGATTATCCAGTGTTGACAGCCCTAAATGCTGCAGTTTCTTGCACCCTCCCAAAATCATATAAATTAGGACAAAAGACATACAATCAAACTGTGGTTTCCCAGAAAAGAGCAAAGAGGATAATACAACTTAAGTTAAAAACGAGAGCTTCTCTGAATCAATAGGATCAATCAACCACAGAACTGAAATTAGGAATGGACTTAAGTGTCTTATCATATCTCCTAGTCTTAGACTTGGAATAGAGAAAATGAGGTTATCAAACAGCACTATGCAGGCTCCTGTGGTCAATGGGGATTTCAGACTGGCATTGCAATCCAAAGTTCTCTCTCTCCCTCTTTTTCCTGTTTCTAGGGAAAGAGAAATTAACTATCTTAATTAAGACTTTGAAGTTAGGTGAGAAGAATTTGACCTTAAATATTCAGTTCTACCAGTTGCTCGGAGTGAAATTACTTGGGGTTTTATGCATACCACCCTGCTGAGATGACACAGCAGGAGACCCGCATGGCGATAGTCGGGTTACACTGACATCAGATGTCTCTTTTGGGATGTGGGTTGGACAAGGCATTGGCACCCCTTCTTGAATCTGAAACCTGGTTGGACATGAAATGCCCTAGTGTCTCTGTTGCTAACTGCTCTGTAACTCCAACCTCCCTCCTCCTGGCCAGCTGGACCAATCCAGCTCTGACTCAGAGGGAAATTTGCCATTTCTTGCATCATCAGAACAGCTTTCTCCGGCAGATAGGTGTTCCTTGGAGGTCTCCAATGAAACTCCTCGTTCAGATTGACTTTGCTTAGCTTAGGCCAGACAAAAAAAAGGGATTGCGGCGAGACATCCCACAGTCAGCCAGGAAAGAGTTGGCCCAGGAGAAAGGGAAATCAGAGGGCAGCCCACATATATCAGCCAGTTGCCTGCCAGCTCCCATATCTCCTGAGTATTTCCCTGCTTGGAAATCAACTCGCAGGCGTTCCCCCCTCACCCGGAGGTGCTACCGTGTCTGTTCCATTAAGCAAACTTGACACCCCCATAACCTGGGATGTTTGTTTTATCACTCAATTCCCTGACTTGCGTAGATTTTGAGAGTCAGCAGGGTCGGCAGGCTCCTTTGGAGATTCCCTCTCTCCCTTTCAGCTTGTAACAACTCTTTGCCATTTTGGAAATTGACACAAAACACTTGAATGTCAGCAGGTCCCAGTGGAACCTTTCACCGGAGATTTGCAAAGGCTTCTTCAAACACGAATGAGTTCAGCCTAATAATAATGCCAATAACGCACATAACAGTAAAAAGAAAAATATATATATTATATTATTTCTTCAGAGCCCCAGTCATGAACCTCTCAGGGTGCTGTACAGACAAAACAAGAAGCCAGCACCATTCAAGAAAGGCTCAAAGTCCACAGCTGAGGTCCAGAACTCTGTTAAGGCAACATTATTCAGCATCCCGATTTCCAAAATGAGAATAGTAGGTGCTACAAAGTTAAAATTCAAAATCTTCTAGACCAGTTGAGAAGTTTACTAATTATTACAGTTTGTTGACTGTCCCTTTTTGGTGTTTGCTAAATTAGTGGTTGGAATTGGGGACTTTTAGTACTGGCCCACTGATTGGGTTGGGTTTATCTCCCTTGGGAACTAAAGGGCAGACATGATCTGCTTTGGGCAGAATTTCATCAGACCATTTGCTCCAGTTTTTCTAATTTCACCATTTTTTCCATCAAATTTTGGCAAGGTCAGACTGTACAAACTTTTCAAATGAAAGCCAGCAGGCATGGTCATAGCTTTCATTCATAGCTAAGACGCTTTATAACACTGGTAGCAGATATAACTTTCACTGCTGATGGGGCTGCATTTTCAGGGAGAGATGGAACGATCCCCTGTCTGTACTACCACACTAAGCTTAAAAAAGCAACTTGCTGTCTCCTAAGGACAAAGGTACCCAATGAATTTAATTTACTCAGGTTCAAGTCACAGTGGGCTCCTGAAATTTCTCTCTGGCATACATCACAGATGAAGTATGTGCTCCTTGGGGGATTTTAATTCTTACACTATTGTAATGACCAGTCTAGAGGAACATGTTTTGGCCATGTTATACCTTCAGCTTCTATTTCAGCATCATAAAACTAAAGCTGGAGCAACTGAACCCTTGCAAAGGCAGATTTGCAACCCACCCCTACACCAAGTCAAAATATTTGTTTAAAGGATGTTAGAATAGCATCCTAGCAAGAACAAATTCTGGTTTCTTTGCTCCTTTTATGCAAGTGGCTTTCTACTCTTTGGTAAGAAGCAGAGTAGGAAACTCATGTCTGTAGAGAATGAGGGAGATGGGGAACATTACTATTTTTAGTGATTTTATTATTTTAAGATCTCTGTTTCCCTTCTCATTTTAGAGAAACAGAGCCCTCCCCTGCATATAGGTGCATGCATGAAACAATACAAAGGAAATCTATGCCTCTTTGCAGAAACAAAATTTGAGGAAACGATAGTGTTTTTCAGTCATGCTAATAGAGCACCTAGAGCAATAGGGCTCTAGGCTGGCAGGATGCTCAGAAGCTCTATGACTCTATGAATAGAAATAACTACAGCTGGTCACACACCAGAAATGCTGCTTTAAGAGGAAATTGAAAAATGAAAGCTCAAAATTTGTCATTTTTCACTATCCACTGTATTCCCTTTTTTTTCCTGTTTTGTGACTTTTCTACAATGTCATTATTATCTTTGCAAAAATACCAGGATTTCATTATAACAATATGTACTAAGATTGAGCTGAAAATTTTAATAACAATTTTTCCAATTAAATAAATGAGACACATATTTCCAAGTTTTTATTTAATTCGCAAGAAAGGGGAAAACAGTCTTTTTTTAATCATCTTAGATAATTATTCATGTTTAAGCTGTTTAAAAAAGAGTCTAAAAAGAGAGAAAACAGTCTAAAGCCCATTATGCATTCCTAAGCCATCCAATAGTCTCCAGCAGCAAGTCTGATTACTTAAATCATTTCAGTTAACAGAAAACAATAAGCCTGTTTTTCTTTCAGTCTAGGTGAACTGCATAGTGACTATGGAATAACAAATATACTACCCAGCACCTGAGCATGCAAAATTCACTGCAAAGGGAATGGCAACTTTTGCACTAAGTTGATTACAGGCAGAAATTCAGAACCTGTGGTTTTTCTTATAGTTTCTCTCACATCATTTTTCTCACACTTGTAGAAACCATGTAGCATCTCCTATTTCACATCAGCTTCCCTGTGACTTTTGCACGTCCTTAGTCACCTCTAACAGTGGCTCTCCCTACTAGGAATCTTTTGAGTTTATCTTGGACTTTCTAGCTAACAAACTCCTGCTTACAGCAGGCCCCTCAGACAGAGGCAATGCGACCAGTCTCTTCTCTCTTCTCTGGACACATCACACTGGATTTTAACTCTTGCAGGCCCTGAACTTTGGCAGCACTCCTTGCATTTTGAATACGGGAAAATGTGAGAGAGGTTCTTTGGGTTCTGGTGGAACAGACATCAAGAACAAGACTTGACACCCCACCCTATGTACTCTATGCTGTGAATACCAGAGGACCATATGGGACATGCATTAAGGATGCAGCCCATTTCACATACTCAGAAGATACTGGTCGCAATCACAGTATCATAGAATGGTTAGAGTTGGAAGGTATCTCAAAGATCATCTAGTTCCAAACCACTGCCATGGGCAGGGACACCTCCCACTAGACCAAGCTGCTCAAAGCCCCGTCCAGCCTGGCCTTGAATACACCACTACCCTTTAATTTTAGGTAACCTTCTCTCTTTCCATCCACATCTGACAGGATATGATGACCTCAGCACCTGAGAAAGCAACCTATGTTTTCCACCAGCACACATGTCCTCTTTGATAACAGCAACCCAATGGGTCTGAAAACTGCTCATGCTCTGGGCAGGGAGCAGAAAGCTGAAATGCCAGTATCTGGTGGAGTAGCTCATTCAGTGCTACTGGAGCTGCAGATGCCCTTGTGATAGCCTAGAGCTCCTTCTGCTGGGCAAACAGCATCATGCCTGGGTCCTGGCCTCCAGCTCTGGAATTCAAGGTTGTGCTTTCTGGTTTCTCACAACCTACAAGACAAAAAGTCTGTTTTGGGGGGTTCTCCTCCTTCTCCCATATAAAAATAAGCATAGCATCACAGTTATATTCCAAGTAATATTTATGGTTTCTAATTATGGCATTTCATCATGGTCTTTCATCCCCAGAATATTTAGAAGAAAATGAGAATGTTTCCTTTAACCACTTCAAATATACGTCTACATTCACGGAGCAATATGGCAGCTATTTAATAGTTGTACCTGACAAAAAGAGGTAGGAGACGCAGAACATTGTGGCCAACTCACATAATGAGGAAACTTTTCTTTAAGGTACTGAAAGCTCAGTTCATCTCCGATTCATTCCAGAGCTGTTTATTAAAGACTTTACATGCTAACACTTGCCTTGGCATTATTATTTATTATAGCCCTTGTTATAAAGATGTCCTAGTGTGCTAAGACACATGAACACATCATCCCCAGAACCAGCTGTCTAAAAGGCAAGGAGAGAAAGCAAAGCAAACACAGAGGGGCTGACACCCAGCTCCTCTCAACCCTCCTCTTGTCACTATTTTACACTGCCGGTAAGTTATGTGTTACTGACAGATTCATTGCCAACTGAGATTAACACCACCAAAAAGCTTAGCCTGCCTCTAAGTGCAGGAGGGTACAAAGTTTCTTTCCCACTCTCCTGGAGCAATTGCAAGGTCTCCACCTGAGCCTCCGGCCAGACGTAATAAGCAAGACATGTTTGATATGGTCAGATCCCCATCCAACACAAACTCGTGGTGAGTATTGATTTCAGCTCCCATCAGTGTTACACAGCCCAGACGAAGAGATAAGAAAATGGGTTTTCTCCTGGTACATCTCCCTTCTTGCTTTTTTTGTTCCCTGAATAACTATCAATGGCATCTGAAGGTCAGTATTTGTGTTCCCAGTGGTGTTTACTGCATTCAGCTGATGGCTGGGGACATGTGGCCAGCCTAGGTCTCCTATAGCTCTCTGCTTGATTTATGAAGAACAAAAACATTGCAGCTGCCAAAGCTAATCCTGCAAGTGAAGTCAGTAGAAGGCTTCCTGAAAGGCCAGGGAAGCCTCTGCTTTCTGGTCAAGTGTGTCTAAGCAGGCTCACTTGCCTTTTATTTTGACTTCCCAAAGTACTTGCTCTTGAGATGACACTCATCTCCAGAAGAGGGAAGGAAAGGACAGAAAGGACAGAGTGAGGAAAAAGATCATGAGAAAAGTGGAGGGAATGCAACAAGTGTAAACTTTTACTGATGGATCTCTAGCCACACAACACAACCTCTCCAGGAGAGTCAGGTACCACTTTTGGTGCTGCAACTGTGTGACTTTGGGCAGGTCATTTGACTTCATCTTTGGAAGGAGAGCTCTTTGCTGGGTGTTGTACCCATGGAGAAGGAGAATATGATTTTCCCCCCAAGAGGGCACAATCTGTATTTATGTCCCTAATCTTCCCATGCTAGTTTATGACATCTACACAGAACTGTCCATCCTTGCAACAGAGACGATAGAAAGAAATGGTTGTCCAGTCCTTGGTTTAGTGCATTAAGTTTGAAGATTTAGACTAGAAAAAGGGACCAATGTGTTTTTTCCTCCCTCTATAAGGCCAGAAACCTCTGCTGGACAATGTTGGCAGGACTTTCCAGAGCACTGTTCTCAGTTTTGTTTTTCCTCAATATTTAGTTGTCTTTCTTTTGAAAAGAACTTGAGGTGTAGGATGGTAAATATCCATTGTGAGGGTTTATGTGCTATTTCCTCATGGATAGCTGTGGAAGAACATACAATTCTCTGTTCTTAATACACCTGAGTAAGGGCCAGACCCAACTTACCAGCCCTGAGTTAGAGACAAGGTGCTGAGCTGCCAGAGGTAAAGAGGGAGAAACAGAAACAGGTGAACTCCAGGTTCTTCACAAAAATTGCATCCGTTCATTGCTAAAATCATCTGCCTTAGCTGCTCCTACCATTTGAGTTAACAGGCGCTAAAAAAAATTCCTGTTTGAAACTTGTCAGCTTATGAATGGACCTGTCTCCTGCTGGGTGCTGTGGGCTGCAGGTGAGCTAGACTAAATTAACTGACAGGCTGAAGATCTTGCTCCAAGGCCCAGAGCCTGTTGGGGGTTTAGGACATAAAAACAGCCAAATGGGTCAGACCAAACATCCACCTAACGCAATATCCTATTTCATAAAGCTGCAAATACCAAATGAGTGTAGGAATGCAGTGAGCGGCAATGCTTCCATCAAATATTCTCACAGTCTATAACAATTTCTGCCTTTGGGACTGCCTGAGCTAGACATGATTTCTGTGCATTTTGTACCTTTTAATGGTTTTCTCTGACACTGATTTGTTTAGCTTCCTCATGAACTCATGAAAACTTTCTGTGTCTAAACCACCCAGTGTCAGGGAGTTCCACACTTTCGTTACCCATAGAGTGAACCAATATTCATACCCATGTATGACAAACCACCTCCTTCTTTTGTTTGTTTTGAACTTTCTATCTGCCTTTAAATTTCTGCATTTTGCAATGAAGTGAGGGTTTTCCTTTGTTTCAAATGGAACTGAAAAGAAAGGAAAATTCTACCTGAATTACGGCTCACTGGGTCTTTTGTGGTGGTTTTTTTCTTTTTTTTTTTTTCCCCCCCTACAAACCATTCTCCAATATAAAAAGGTCATTTAAATTTTAATCCTGTTTTGGTACATACCTTACACTCCAGAACAGCTTTGTGTCATCTGCAAATATAATAAGATCCTTCCCTCTTCCACCACCCCTGTCCTGAATGAACGTGCGAATACCGCTAGAGCCAGCACGGATGCCAACATGTCCCAGCTTGATACATCCTTCCGTTTCAGCAGTAAACTCTTAGTAGCTACCTACCTTCAGATACAATTTTGTCTCTGGTCCTGCTTCCCAGTTTTATCTGGGTCCTACTTTCCTCTCTTCTTGCACAACATAGGAAACAATGTCTGGGTCCTTCTCATAGCTAGTATCTCCCGCTTCTCTGCCATGCTCAAGGACTCTTACACTGTACTTGCACTGAACTAAGAGCTCTGAGAACTTCCCTCTACCACAGATCTGGGCAAATGTGTGTGACCATTCTGTGGCCCAGAAACCACCTGGTGTGGAACGACTTGTCTCCCAAAACAGAGCAGCCATGTATCAACCAACTCCTACAAATGGTCCCTGAGTCACACTAACTCCCGACAGTCTGCCAAGGACATGTTTTTGTACCAAGGGACATTCTTAGTCATGGTTAAGTTTATGTGTTTAGACGTAGATTTCAAATACACAGTATTGAGGTTCACCATCCCTAGGTGAACCTTTCTTTTTTAAGAAAAAAAGAAAAAAAAGAAGGAAAATAAAGTCTCATTAACCTGTGAATTTGTTAGAATGTTTTTCTCCCAATGCCAGGGTGAGTTCATATCCCTTTGCCCTCAACGTCAACTGTCCTAGCCTCACGTGACAGGACTTAGTAGGCTCTCCTTACACCTCATTGTTCAACGGCACTGCTCCAGACTACCTGTCTCCCTGTGCTTCTGTGCTGCATTGACAGCAGGAGACTCACCAAATGCAGCCCTATCTTTTCCCAGGGTATGAAGAAACATGTGACAAGTTGCATTTTGGGTGAGGTGATGGGTGAGAGCCCTCGCCAGCTTATCTGTTGGGGCAACAGCACAGTTAGGGGGCCAGAGAGTGTGTCCAGCCAGTGGGCTTTCCTGAGCAGGAGGTCGCCAAGGGGGTCTTCCCACTTCTTAATATTACTGCATAGTGTTTTCACCCTTCCCCAGCTTTGCAAGCAGGTGTCCTAGATGTGGTCAATCTATGCATCAAGGTAGGGGTTTCCCAGTGCATCAGTGCTTGCACCAGAAGAGTGGCGGCCCTTTAGTTGCAGGAGGTGGAGAAGCCAATTGTGGAGACTGTCATACAAACCAGTGAGACTTTACACTCTTAGTGTAAAGGGAACTCTTAGTTTTAGCTCTTGTCATGATTTGGGCTGGATTGGCCCAATCAGGTGGAACAACAGATGTTTTCTCTCTCCTGCCCCACTTCAGAAAGAGGGAGGAGAGAGAAAAATAGAGCCATATGAGTTTAGAATGAACTAAACTAATGAAATACTAATAATAAAATAGTAAAAAGAAAATAAAGAAATATATACTAAACCGTATCAAGCTCCTAGGATGACAATCACGTCACAGGCAGGCACTGGGGAAGTCCAAGACTGGACTTAGTGATGGGCTGGAACTGGATTCTGGATCTGGATTCAGGATGGGGATCAAAGGCAGAGGAACAGAGTCCTCCTAGGACATCAGGCATTGAAGACAGAGGTCTGACCCTTAGATCCCTCAGCTTTTATACTGATCATGAGACAGATGGGATGGGAAACCCTGTTGGTCAGTTTTGGGTCACCTGTCCTGTCCGTTCCTCCCCGCCGCTGTGACCCCTCTACTCTTTTCTGCTTCCAGCCTTCCAACAGAGCAAATAACATAGTTGGACGCCCTTGGTTGTTACAGCAATAAGGATAAACAAGAGCCTCTCTGCATCCCATTCCTTGGCATCAGCTATAAACATCTGTCTTATCACTCTGACAGTGAGCAGTTTTCTGCACAACATGCTGTTAATTTCAGTGGTTAGGAGAGGCCTAGTTAGAAAGTGGAGTTACTGAACAAAATTGGTCCTGTTTGACCTGGTGACTCTGGCTTAGCTGAACCTGCTTTTACGATGTTCTTCTAGGAAGAACAGGCTATGAGTATCTGTTGATCTTGCAGTAGCCCTGGACACCACTTGTTTATTTAAACTTCCCTTGGGTGAGGTGACCTTCTTGCACATCAGCAGCAAAGTTGACAAGTTTATCTCTTGCCACTGATTCAGCCCTCTGTTCTCCTCACAGGCAAAATCCTGTCATGCGCTGTGGGAATCTGTTTAGCACAACAGTTTGTCCTCCTGCATATTCATCATCTTTGGCTTTCAACTGCAGCAAAAGCAGACTGGAGGAGCAAGCAGAAGATGAATACCTTTCCAGGTGAGGAAGCCTGATGTGGTCTTCCTTCACAGTTCAGGCCTCACCACACACCAGCGCCTGATCATTTATCATTTTCATTTCTACTTTGCTCATCAGCTTGCTCTAGGCTCAAAGAGCAGAGGAAGGGAGGATCAGGAGCCTCAGCTTTCCTCTTAGCTGTCTTTATTACCTGCAGGAAGTCAGTCAGACTTGCAAACTTCAGTTGTTCTTCTAACAAAGAACTGCATCCTACTAATTTATCTCCATTACACTGAAGCATAAATCAAGATTAGACCTTAATGCTTTAGCCATGAGCAAGGCACTGTACCCTTATACAGTGAGATGAACCCTTTCTCCCTCCCTTCTTCTGAGGCACTTTTGAATCAAATAAGCAAAACAAATAGAGACATCAATGGCACAGAGATGCTGCGGGTTATGCTGAAGTGGAGAGCAAACCTTGTAGGTAAGGTCTTACAGAGTTCCCAGAAGCCAGCTTAGTCCACCATCATTTCCTCTGTCACAGAGACCCACATGTAGGTAGCTGGATGACCTTACCCATGCCAACCAGCTATTCCCAGCATACAGCTTAAATCTTGGGAGAGAAATCTTGGAATTGACTCGTAGATATACAGGGTAGAGCCTAGTTGTGCACAGTGTGACCTGTGTGCCCTCCATGCATGCTCCATGCAGACCTCTTTCTCCCTCACCTCCAGCATAAGAACCATTATATCAATATCTCTTTGACCACCCTGAAGCTTTTGTGTTGTTGGTACCATGAAGAGCAGCATCAGTTTGGTGACAAAACTATTTTTGCCTTCAGGGACTTGTAGTGTGGGTCAAGCCTGCAAGAGATTCTCAGGATGGGACTGACACATTCAAACCCACAGTTTAATAGCAGGAGCTTGCTGCAATTTCTGTGTCTTTTAGATAGGGCATTATTATATTATCTTCACCTTCCAGAAGGAGAAACCAGAGCACATACATCTGTTCATGGCTCCTGGGCTGCTATGGGCTACTCACACCTCAGGGAACACAGACCTTGCTTTCTGAGCCTTGGCACATTGCACCATCCCATGGCCGTACCACTCCTCCAAGACAGATTTTCAACCAACACACTGGAGCACTCTTGGGTTTCAGGCTCTGTTTTCATATTTGAAAGGCTCTGAAGGGAGTGTTAACTTCCCAAGCTGAACTGCCTCCCATGCCTTGTGGTCATTTTTAATTCCCCAGGAATGGCCTGTGATGGCAGCATTTCCAACATCCATGTGAACAACTT
Organism: Chionis minor; assembly: GCA_013398295.1. Lineage (NCBI taxonomy): Eukaryota > Metazoa > Chordata > Aves > Charadriiformes > Chionidae > Chionis > Chionis minor. Next base: position 61,560 of record VZSF01004761.1, read on the forward strand.
CTCACTTTCCCCACTTTGGTTTTCCTGTTTGTGACTGAATTCCAGGCAGTTTTTTTCCTAAAAAACCTACATTTCCAAAAACAACCACCTTAGGCAAACAAAGAAGAACCAAAAAACAAAGCAAAATTTCTCCACATCCAAATCATCCTTTTGGCAGCCATTCAGCACCATTGCAAAACCCAAATATCTTTCAACATTACCAGCCAAAGACTTTCTTAGAGAGCAGTACTATTCCACCACAGAGATATTTCGCACAAAGACAGCTCATATAATAGATTACAAAAGCCTGCACCGGGCAGCAGGGAACGTGTAACCTAGTATAGGGGAAGGTGTCCCTGCCCATGGCAGGAGAGTTGAAACTAGATGATCTTTAAGGTCTCTTCCAACTCTCACCATTCTATGAATCTGTGATCCTATGAGGTGACATGGAATCTTCCAGGGTAACAGGTACGGCACACAAGTTTTGTGGTTAGGAACTGAAGTGCTAAACGTCGGCTGCTTCCTAGCATCAGCACATGCTGTCTCCACCAGAGCTGCAGCCATCTCCCCTCACTCCATAAATCCATAGCTTAGTGCAGACATGTCCACATGAGCCAATCATCAGGTGTCCCATTAGTGTCAGTGTGCAGCCAGTGACTCTTCATCCCGAAGTTGAAGTCTAAAATAAAAAGGGACACTTTGTTTCTTAAAAGAGTCTATTTCTCTCTTTTAACTGCAAAGGAAAATAAGGTACTTAGCTTGTACACAGACACCCCTACTGGAGATGTTTAATATTGGGTCAGATAAAGCCAGTGCCCTGGGGAAGGATTTTGGGAAACCAGCCAGTACAGTAATGGAGCCTACAGAGACCTACAGCTAAGCCAGTGGCTATCTGCTGTAGGGTAAGATAAATGACCCTCAACTCCACCAACTGATTAGATCCCCATCAGACATGCTGGGACTAGAAGCCTAGGTTAGACATAGACACTGATGGTTTTGACAGGACGTAATTCAGCTTGCATTTTAAGACATATTAAGTGGGATTCAGTTATAAACGTAAGGTCTACTGAAAATTGAGATACCATATAGTATTTGTGTCAGCCAGATGGAGCTGGCAGAGGGGACACAGGACCTACAAGAGGCCTGTGCCCTCCTGGATGAGGAGGTAGGAACTAAGTGGGATACATTAGAGTACCTGAAAAGATGAGAGAAGCCAAACTTTGAACTGACTTAGGTGTCTTAATCAGCTAAATTCCTGAAGTTGGGAAAGGTATGTCTGTATATTATCCCAGGCAAGATGGTCTTTCTGGCAGAGAAACACAGACAACTCCCCTCCAAACACAAAGCTCGTATCCAAGGTGAGAAGAAGCCACACAGCTTGAGCCCTAACCTTGCAGTTTGCAGTGTTACATGAATCTTTCGGCTCAAACCAACGACAGTATTATTAACGTTATCTAATGAAGGGTTCTTAGCCAGTAGACACTGGAAGCATAATTAGATCTAACCCCCAAAATCAATTACGCTATGAATCTTAGCTGCTACTGATTAGCATTCTTGGCACAGTATCAAGCAAAACCAGGACTATGTTCTGCTAAAATAACAGACAACTCTAGCCTCAAAACTTTATTCCAAAAATAAGATAAAAGGCAGAAAGAAAGTATATCAGATGCTTAATTCATAGAGGTATAAGGTTGGCTTCAGGGTTTCTGAAAGAATATCTGGAGGGCAATTAGTATAATTCTAAAGTAGAGATCTAAAATAAGTCATACGCGTCACTCTCAGTTCTTGTTCCCCTTGGGCAACTCTAGAGAGAGTGCCATGGGTGTCTAGCTTGGTTTGAGACATCTAATTCTCAGATATTTCTACTAACTCATCTAGCAGGTACCCTGTAACTTCACATGTATAATCCTACTTTGTGCCCAAAGATAATTTTAAAAACAGACTGTTATAGATATGTTACCCTTTGGTTTTTAGATATTATGTGGGCAAAGCACAAATACTACATACATGTAGCAAAAGGGAATAAAGCTCAGAAGCAAACTTGAGTCATCCTGAAGACACTATTGAGCATTGATATGGAGCACTATACCTATCTCTGTCCACTGTATTCCCAAAAACCTAATGGTCTGGTTAACATGACCTGAAGAAATACTCTAGAAAAGAAGACAACAACACACTGCAACAATGGCAGTTGCTCCTATGGAAAGGAGAGGGACAAATTTCTTTGTTTGGTAAGGACAGGAGAGGTCACAGGCTTGGAAGGCACCTCTGAAAACTCAGGTGAGGTACAAGGCTCATTATCTTAGTGGTAGAGCGAGACAAGGATTGAACTTGATTAGCAGTACGGAAAGGAAGAGTATTTATTATTGGCAGTTGGAGAAGGCTAAAAAAAAATCCAGCCTTAAACTAGATGACTTCTTGAGTTTCTTTCCAGTTCTCCATTTCTGTGATTCTTTGAAATGTCTTCCAGATTGCTGGTCTGCCTTCATTTTATTTTTTTGCTGACTCTCATGATATTGTTATTTTTTCTGTTTAGACTGATATATCCCAAAGGTGTCTTTTAACTAAAAATGCATATCCACAACCTTAAATACATCCAAACCATGAAAATAGTCACTTCTTTTCCACTTCATTGACATTTCTGGCTCCTGCTAACTACTTCCTAAACAGAACTAGTATTAATTTAGCATTTTACAAGGAGGTTGTGTAAGGAAAGTGTTTGGAAAAATAAAAGGTGTGGACATTATCAGACTTTCCTAAAGAGGTATTTAAAATGCAAGTTACTAAATGTCTGCCAAGGATGCCTTAAATGATTAAGTTTGGGATAGATGGATTTTAAGCGTATGTACAAATTCCAGGCATGTCTAATGCATGTGTTACTTAAATGAAGGTTTGGTTGTGGGTTCTCTAGAGACACAGATGCCGGAAGAAGAGATAGTTGCATGCAGTTCTTCCCATCTAAGAAAACATATTTGGAAGTAAGAGGACTCACCAAGTTAAAAGCTAGGATAAAAAATGTACTCTGTGTGGTGGTGTAAAAGAGAGGACTCAAAGAATTGTGGTGAATGGAGTTAAATCCAGTTGGTGATCAGTCACAAGTGGTGTTCCCCAGGGCTCAGTATTGGGGCCAGTTCTGTTTAATACCTTTGTCAACGACCTGAACGAGGGGATTGAGTGCACCCTCAGTAACTTTGCAGATGACACCAAGTTAGGCAGGAGTGTCAATCTGCTTGAGGGTAGGATGGCCCTACAGAGGGATCTGGACAGATTGGATTGATGGGTAGAGGCCAATGGTGTGAGGTTCAACCAGGCCAAGTGCTGGGTCCTGCACTTGGGTCACACCAACCCCAGGCAGTGCTACAGGCTTGGGAAGGAGTGGCTGGAAAGCTGCCAGCAGAAAAGGACCTGGGGGTGTTTGTCGACAGCTGGCTGAATGTGAGCCAGCAGTGTGCCCAGGTGGCCAAGAAGGCCAGCAACATCCTGGCCTGTGTCAGCAATAGTGTGGCCAGCAGGACAAGAGCAGTGATCTTCCTCCCTTGGTGCTGGGGAGGCCCCATCTCAAATCCTGTGTTCAGTTTTGAGCTTCTCACTACAGGAAAGATATTGAGGTGTTGGAGCATGTCCTGAGCAAGACGATGAAGCTGGTGATGGGTCTGGAGCACAAGCCTTCTGAGGAGCCACTGAGGGAACTGGCATTGTTCAGCCTGGAGAAAAGAAGGCTGAGGGGAGACCTTATCCCTTTCTACAACTACTTGAAAGGAGGTTGTAGCGAGGTGGGGATCGGTCTCTTCTCCCAAGTAACAGGAGATAAGGCAAGAGGAAATGGCCTCAAGTTGCACCAAGGGAAGTTTAGATCGGATAATAGGAACAATTTCTTCACGGAAAGGATTGCCAAGCATTGGAACAGGCTGTTCAGAGAAGTGGCTGAGGTGCCATCCCTGGAGGTATTTAAAACATGGGTAAATGTAGTGCTGAGGGACATGGTTTGGTGGTAACTTGGCAGTGTTAGGTTAATGGTTCAACTTGATGATCTTAAAGGTCTTTTCCAACTGAAATGATTCTATGATTCTATGGTTCTATTTTTCTTTTTAAATTACTTTTTAACTTACGAAACAATTCTCATAGAAAAGCTTCAAGAACACTAATTAGGATAGAAACAGTGGGCCTTACGCTTTTCTCTCAAGAAAAAAACAAAGGGCAAGATCGAAAAAGAGTCTTTTTCTGAAAGGAATTGAATAAAAAGTCTTCATAGGAATCAGATTTTAAGGGAAGCGCTAATCTAATCTCTGAGTCAGGTGCTGTAGCATAGCCAAGTGGTGCAGGTTTTCCTTTAATTTTGTTTTTTCTTGGGTTTTTGTGCCCTGAAACAGAGGTGCAGCAAATCTCCCTGGTTGATAAAGAAGACAATGTCATCATGACATCATAACTATGTTCATAGTGATAGTCAGGGTCAACCTCACCATCTTCTTCAGGACCAGACTATCAAGTAACTAAATTCTCCATTCAATCCTTTTAGGCTTTGGGCAACTCTATCGGGACAAGCAAAAAGAATTGGGCCCCTGGGAACCCAGCGGGTTGGAAGTGATGCTTGTTGGCATAATGGGATGTGGGAAACAATTTGCATTTGACACAGGAGGAGGCATCTGTTTTTCGTTAATTGGGTAACAAGGCAGGAAAGCTATCGGATGTGCTAATTTGTTGGTCTGGCATGTGTTGAGATGGGGTACTGAGGATGTTCTGTCACTGTGTGATGAGGAAAGCTACCTTAGTAATTTCTGAGGCAAGGCTGTTTTGACAAGGAGAATTTTGATGGTTTTTAAGGTCACAGTGACCTAAATGGCGATGCTAATGCGGAACTGATGTACATACACGAGTTGGTGTTCAGCTAAAGAAAACAGGTACTGTGAGATAGATGTCTCTTAACTGCCGTCAGTGAATATGTAAATCCAGAAGATTAGGTATTCAAAGGATATAGTATGTTGAATTTTACTCTTGTGACATTTTAGGCATGTTATTTAAGTTTTTTGCCAGGCCAAGATTGTGGAAAGTCTGAAAGGGATGGCAAACTCACAACAAGGTTTTGCTTTATATAAGCACTTCTTTCCTTTGATTAGCAAAGAACATTAACTTTGCTCCTTGACCTCTGTTTCAGTAACAGTGTCATTTTTGTAACAATCTGAATAGCGCTAACAGTAAGCATATCTGTCAAAAATAGCAACTATTTAGTGGAGCATTATCAGCGTAGGATACATTTCTTATACAGGAATATAGTTATACAGGATATAACTTCTACCTCAAACAACGCTCCAGCCCAGGCTTTAATTTCTCCTATTATGGTTGAAGGGAAAAAAGGGAGCTGTCTTAGACAGTGATTCGTCTGACCTGATTTAGATATTTGTGTTAGGAAGAGGTTACTGTCCATGATGACTTATACCTTTTAAAAACACAGAGTCTAGTCTGACTGATGTATTTGCAGGTATTTGCACGCACTTAAAACCTATAACTACGTCATCATTTTCTTTTCTCCTGAGAAACGAAATGCACTAAGTGCTACATTAAAATACCTCAATACCTTATCAACATTTTTCTTGAAAATGGATAATATCTTGGAAGGCAAAAATGCAGCAATAATTGTGACTTAGCCTGAGTAGGCAATATAACATTGTACTGTATCTCTCCTAGGATTTCACTGGTGGTTTTGTGCATAGCAGCTCTAAATAGATTGATCTGGGTGAAAAGGAAACTCTGTTCCTGGCCTATTTTTTATTTAATGATATCCATTAGAGAAGTGTAATTTTTCAAGATAACAAATAAACATAGTGACCACTACATTTTTTGGATTAAAATGGAAACTGAAGAACCTTTATGGAAGTCATTCAGCAGATATCATTCTTGACAGAGCTGATAGCTGGGATTTCATGATAATCTGTGATCTAGGTTCTACTCTCAGTTTTACCAGCATTTTCCAGCTTGACAAGTCATACACAGTGGGGCACCTTGCATACCTAAAACGTCCACCTCTGTCAGGGCTCAGAGTACACTAACAGGCCTGAATTGCACCAGCCAGCCTCACCTGAGCCCTCCATGCTCTGCTCACCAGTCCAGGAGTTCTGTTTAAATTCGGTGAGAGCACAGTCCAGCCTGGGCTGTGGTTGTCCTCAGCTCCTGGCTTGTTCTGCCCTAATGGGGAAGCCCTGCTTTGCTGCTGCCTGACATCTTCATCCATGCTGACCATCTCAAGCTCTGTATAGTCAACAGAGACAAACAAGGCATAATTAATCTTTCTCTTAAACAGACATTTAAAGCAGTTTAGAAAAACTGAGCTTTGTCATGTATGATTGTTTTTCCTCTGCAGACTGTTCAGATACAACTGTACCTTTTGGCAGGTGGAAGTAAGTGAAACGCTTCCCACATTTTGAAAATGGCTAGAGGATCAAATCTGCTACTGAATTCAACTCATTAAGTCCATTTTTATCAGGTGAGTCCCAGTACTGCATTTTCAGTCCAATGGTGTTGTCAAGTGTGATGTGTTTAACATAAGCCACCACCAGAGAGAGAAGTTAAAAGCACACATAAGGTCTTTTTCTATGATTGTGCCAGTCTTTCACCTGTGCAATAACACCATTTTAACAATTTGCCTCTTAGCTTCTCTCAGTCCCAGTGAAAACACATCCTTTGACTGTTTGAATACAGAGTTTTTCAGTGCATGGACTATCTTTTATTATGTGTCATAGTGTCCTGATTCTCAGCTGAGATTGTTCAACGAGTAAGGACGTGCTCCTCTTCTGACCAGAAGCAGAGCTGAGCAAGAGTCTAGCACAACTACAGATGACAACAAAAAGCAGTAGATGTGCAGGATATACCCCAGAGAGGAAGGAGAAGAGGTCAGAAATGATTAAATGATTCCTTCAAAATGTGCTTCACATGGCTAATAAATGTCAAAGTACTATGAAACATCATGAGACATGGAAAAGGAAATGGACAAGATGCTAAACGCTTGGAAAAACAATAAAAAAAACCTTGCTGACCTGGAAGCCACCACGCAAGCTGTTTACAAAGTATTTGAAAGAGACATCTATTGACATGCAGTGGATACTGTGGCATGCTGCCTTTTATGTGCCACTTCCATGACAAATGCCTCTAGCCTTTGGATGGTTCCCAGCAAACACTCTGGTAGGAGGGGAAGGGAGAAGGCATGATGCTAAAAGCAAAGGACTAAACAATTGGAGGAAATGCCTTTGAGATAGCTCCTGGGGAGGTTAGCTATCTTCTTACCTAATAAAATAAATCTCCCTGGCCTACACAGGTTCACTGAGAGTGTTTTTCTCCTGACGTTTTTCCACACTTTGGGACCAGTGTCTAAATGGTGCTGACACAAATGATTTCCCAAAGAAAGCTCAAGCCTGCCTCCTGTCTTTCCTCAAGTAATATTTTCTTAATAAGTCAATGGCAATCCAAGTATGAAGTCCTTTCCAAAAGTAGGTGACCTAGGAAGTTTCTGGCACTAATATACTCCAGCATCTGTAGCCACTCCTAAACCAAGGACCCCCATGTCTACAAGTTCTGTCAGACAACACTGGTTCCCTTGCTTGAATGACTGGGTCTTCTGACGCATCTGGGTCGTCTGAAGGCAGCATTTTGGTAGGACCCGAGAAAAAGATTTAAATTCATAATATAGTCAAATGTGACCTATTCAATGGGAGTTATTCTGTGATCTGCTAGCACATAAGTCCATTGAGGACGGGGCCTTTCCATTAATCAGACAGCCAGAATCTGGAATGAACTTCTACTAAAATCATCATTTCATTCATTGGCCATTAGTTTTGTATGTCAGTTCAACCCCTGGTATACTGAATAAACATGGTCCAAATGGATGTGACAAACCTTTTTTGAAAATACCTAATGAAGACCATTCCTACCTTATGTTGAAGCAGTTAGTAAACAATAAGATCTGGGTTCTTTTCCTGTTGCCACCTTGAAATTACGAGCCGTAGACTGACATCCAAGATATTCTTAGAAAGGTCAAAACTTGTTACAGAAGTTTAACAAAATATGACTTAAATCCAGCTTTGAAAAACCATTGAAATGTTGCCTAGCTCTCTCCATTTAAGTTGGCAAAGACATGAGCACACACAATGCACGCATCATAAAAATTAAGGCATGTAGAAAGGCTTATTCTTTACCAGTGTCTTGACTGGGGAAGGATCCTAGTTTATCTTCTCTCTCTGTATTTTTCATTTTCCCCAGAAAGTAACGGTTTGCATTTGGAAGTCCTTTATTTTTAGCATAAGTTTCAGTCACTTATCAACTTAAGGATACAGCTAACATTTTAAATCATTGAGTCACCATGCCCATGAAGATCACGGAAAGACTGAAAGAGGAATATGAAGTACTAACATCTTTCTCACAGTTTCTTAGGTTATATTGCAGAAAGTCAGCTCCTCCAGGATATAGAAACGAGAAGTGACTGTAATGGCTGGGTACAAGGCAGGCTGGGATATGCTCTAAGTTCAAAGGGCTATGATGTAGCTAAAAATGAGCCGTACTTCAAATCTTTGCCTTACTTCATAGTACGGAGGCATAGGTAGGGTACAAAGTATCAGATTTGGATAAAAGAAATTGATCCTCAAACTCGCTACCTAATGGTTATTTCTCTATTGAATGTGATGTCCATTTCAAATGTGTCTACAGTGTATGTTGAATATAAATACCATTTGGCATACCGTAATCATAACTGTAATTACAAATAGCAGCTCAGTTCTTTCTGCCCAGTAAAAGAAATGTTTGTAATTACCAACTGCAATTGTTAACGCTGTACTGCTCCATTACTGAATAAACTGAGCGGTTTCTGTGATGTATGCTTGCTTTGCGGAGCAAGGTGATGGGAGAGTCAAACAGAGTATTTGAACTGAGAATTTGAGGCATATGGACTGTGTAACACAAGCTGTTTGCAGGATGTAAAACAATTCATTCTAAACAGAAGTGACTGCTGTACCACAGCCAATTTTTGAGGCAAAATCTGCCTTGTTTGGCTTTAAACACGGAAGAAGAACATTTGGGGATAAATGTGAAAGGACAGGTGAGTTTTAGGAACCATGTGTAAATGACATCTCCATCTCACCTCTGCATGTTCTTATACCCAAACAGTAAAGTCATTAATGAGACTATATAGGATAACAAAATACCTACTCCTTCTGCCGTACCCTCTGGTGTGCAGAGAGGGGCAGGAGCTCCCTGGTCTCTCAGTCCAAGTGCCAGTGCACCAAGGGGATAACTGCAACACAGTTGCACCAGTTTGGTGACTGGCTGAACATCTGCCCTCGAGGAATCCTTGAGATCTATCTTACACACAACCCTCCATTCAACTTGCCTAGGTGAAAAGTCTAAACATTGTTTTTATCAACGTACAGCCCACAGTCTGTCAGGAAAAGCCCACAGTGGATGAACTTCAAGGGCTGATAAGGGACTTTCAGCAAAGGAATTGATGAAGCCCAAGAGACATAATGTGTGGGCTCTCTGACGGCTAATAATGGTTAAGCTCACCGTGTCGTCTTTCCTCAAGTGACAGAAGATACCCCAAACTCTACCTTCAACATTTTCCATTACATTGGGATTATTTAAGATACGCTTTTACGCTCCTCACCCACCATTCTCACTCCCAAAGGAGAGGTGTGATCCTCTTGCTTTGGGAACTATCCAACATTTGGAAGAAATATTCATGTGTGAAGCTGATAACTTGAGAAAAAAAAAACAAAAAACCAAAACCCCCACAAGTTAACAGTTCCACCTTGTACTCATCTCAGTTCTTTTGAACTTACTTAATGTTAAACTCACAGCCTTTATGGACTCTGAATTTAGAATTATTTATTAAAACAGCAGCCTGTCCTTCTTTCCTACAAGCCCATCTGCTGCTAGTGGCCAGGGACATAAGAATGGCTGTATGGGTTTGAACCACAGACCCATCCAGACTACTATCTTGTTTCCATAAACAGCCAATACTGTTTCCGAATGCAGATCCCTTGGAAAGGGTGTAAGGATAGACAAAGCACATAGTGATAATTCTCCAAATAGTCTCCCAACCTCCAAAAATTTACAGCTCGAGTACTTCCTGAAATACAGGGGCTGTCTCTCTGCTTAATAACTCACCATGGATGCTACTTCTATGAGCTCATCCAGTTCACCACTGAGCCCATGTCAACTTCAAGTATCCAAAACATCCCATGGTGAGGAGTTCACATCTTAATAATACGTTCCCTGTTCTCTGTAGGACTTAACCAAAGGTATCCTTCCTCTCTATTCAGATAGATAATCAACACCTTTAATTCCTCTGAGATTTTCATGGACTTTGCCTGGGGACGTTATTAGAAGACGTCAGATATGGCTTGCAGGATTTAAAATCATAATTGCAGGAAAAAGTAACAACAATGTGGATGGTACACATGTTAGCAGTTACAACTATCTTCATTGCAGACATCCCTGAGTGTTCAATAACAACAGAGAGATCAGAGTCTAGGACCTGCTGTCCTCATCTCCTCCTGAAGAAGGGGAGAAGATTCATCCTTAAAACGCCTCCTTCCATCCTTTAATCATGCAGGCAACCTAGGGTGATTGGCTCAGGTTAAGATGTTTAAAATTCATGTGAATCCCACCACAGATGTTTCCAAGCAATGATGACTGAGATTGCACTGCCGTCACATGGTGACAAAAGACCCCACAAATAAACCAAAAGCGCAAATCACAGAGTGTTGTAGGAAAGCAGTCATGTTTGAATAAAGTTCTGGAGTTCATGCCAATAAAATATTTCCCTTTCAAATCTACATCTACTACTTGACCTTCTCTGCTGGACAAAAGCAGGGAATCGGGCTAAATGTATACCTGCCTGGTTTAAGTTCAGCTGGCACTTGTGGTCTTTCCTCTCCTGCCATAGATGTCTGTGTGAGGCTCATCTGTCAGATCTCAGCAATCTCCAAGCTTCAGCAATCGGACTGTCAGACAAGCAGGAAGGAACACATGGATCTGAGCAAAAAGGGCAGATAAACAGGGGTTGAGGAGATTTACAAATGCTAATTCTTGGATAAACATCCTCATCTGGACTCCGGTCTATCAGTTACAAGCTGGAAACCCTGCCCTGCCTGTAGTTCAGGGCGAAGTTTCCCGCTCATGCTGACTCCTCCTAAGTGAAATTGTCTCCACCATCCTCATGCTTTTCCAGCACAAAAATTAGTATTAACCCCATTTCACTAGAAAGGACAATGGACCACGGAATAGTTAATTCTGCAGTTCAGCAGTAGTGCTTTATGAGCCCAGATCAGTGCTCTAAGAGTGGACTGCATGAGTGGTCTTGAAATGCCGGTCCAGTTTAGCATATTTAGCAGAGATCATCCCCTTGTGCTTCTCCACAGTCGGATTCAGGTGGCCGTGCTCATGTTTGCCTATGAACTGTCAGTCATCCAGGCTGGGTTCATGGACTCACAGAGCAAGTATCAAGCTGCATCTGCCTCGCACCTTCCCCAGCCTTTATTCTTAGTCTCTCTCCTCATGTCCCAACACACTGCAGTCATCTCCCATCATTTAAGAGCACACTCTGAAACACTAGAGAGACCAATGCTAAAGCAACCCTTTGCTGTTTTTTGATTTTAGTCTTTCTTGCCACCTGTTAAAAAAAACCCAAGAAACAAAAATATCTCTTAAGTGTGATGTCCTACATCCACATTTAGGCAGTGGAATAACAAGCAAGGTTTAGCACCAGTGCAGAAGCAGCCTAGCAGCTTGTGTTGATTTCAGCTCAGATGGAAATCAGGCTGCTTGTTTTCTCTGAATACGGTCTTGGGAATCTAGTCTAAAACAGGTCTTCACTGGTAGAAAATTATTTGTCCTTTTCAGACTTGGATTGAAATATAACCCTCACGAAAGATTCTAGCTTGTCTGGTTTATATAGTTTACTATGGTATGTCTTGAAGAAGAGATACGTAGTCCTCTTCTGACATCCCAGGTGTTACATTGAAGATGAATACAAGCGATGGGATGCAGGACATACTTATCACATGCTAATGTTTGGGCACACGTAGACTTATAGTTACTGATCTCCTGTCTCTTGCAGTGCTCAGGTCACTAACTGAACTCAAAATCTCAGGAAGGGAGCTAGTAACCAGGATTTCCATCTCTTCCCAGCAGGCAAAGGATCAACTGGACTTCAGTGGGTCACACCTGCAGAGCTGACCTCTCTTCCTTCACAAAAAAGAGCAGTTGTGTCCATAGCAGAGTGTCCTTTGCTAGGACCAGGTCCTGTATGGGGAAGTGTTTGTTGGACCCAGCTAAAAATAAAAATAAAAGTAAAAATAAAAATAAAATTATGCCAAGGAGCCAGATCTAGACCTGGGCCATGATTGCCTTATTAATATAGAGGGATTCAGAGGACGTGAAGGGAAACAGAGGGACCGTGAACTATTTAATGGGTTATTATGCCATTCAATTATGTCATATCTCCCCCTCTCTTTCTCCTTACATATGTTCATTTTATTCACACACACGCACACATACACATATTCGAATTCATATATACATACATAATTAGATATATATTCAATATAACTGCAAATATAAAACATTCTGTGGGAGCTAGGTACACATATATATCAGTATATGTTTATATACACAGACATATATAGGTACCTATACATATATACATATGTATATTCAAACATATAAACGCACATACACATGATGACACCAAATCCTGTGTTTTTTCTAATAACTAAATCTCAGCCACAAATGTTCTTTGAAGCAATAGTCCATTCTGGTTATGACTGACAAACTTGTTATTCTGCAAGAAAGAGGGGAGGGGGGAAAAAAGCTCTATTCTGTTAAAAAAAACAAATAAACCAAACCCACCAAAACTTATGGATGAAAAGTCACAATGAGGGAGGAAGAGGATTTGGAACTGAGCCTGCCTACAGGGTAGGGAGAAGCAGGTATCTTTGATGGACAGGAGCATACGGCACCAAAGTGACCTTTCCTGGGATTTAATGCAATCCCAGCTGGGGATGGTGCTCTCCTGGGCTGCTCTGCTCTTGCGATGCTCACTGGGAGCCAGCATTGCTCAGATACATCAGCTGTGCAAGTCAGCAAAGTTGATTTTGGACAGTAGCCCCCCCTCCATTGTTTTAAGCAGCATAAGGAGGCTCTGTGGGACACTGCCCACCACAGGGGCTCCTGGTCTGGTTCCTCCTCACCTGCTCTGGAGGCAGCGGCACAGGGTCTGCCAGGCAGCAAACCTTATGTCGCTCTCCTGCAGTTGTGCTCCCCCTCCTTCCCTGTGCCTTCCTGATCACAGTCACGGGGAAATGATAATAGCTCTATCGCAGGAAACACAGACACGCTTTGCCTTTTCCTCCTTTCTTGGGAGCTGGGGGGTGCGGCTGTCAGTGAAATGATAAATAGGCACACCGAGCAGCCTCCCACATTGATTTGGATCCTGCAAAGAGGCTGGGGCAGAGCCAGAAACAAGGCAAAATACTTTTACTTCTCCGCGAGGAGAAGGACATGAAGGTGGGAGAGGCAGGGCATGTTCTAAAACACACACCACCGCAGTTTTCTGTTCTCATCACCGGTGCAACCCTCAAACACCCGTAGCTCAGGGCCCTGCTCAGGCATGCCACGTGTGCTGCGTCTCCCCTTCTGGAGGCTGTGGAAGTCCCTCAGCTCAAAGCTGTAGGACTTACAAGGCTCACTGTTTGTGAACTGAGTTTCATGGCAGGCCTAGGGTGATGTTGGAGCAGACGTCGTTCCTCCTGCCATACACAGATTGCCTTGCTAGAAACTAGCAGCAGAAGAGGTACCTGTGAAACCCACACAGGAGAGCCAAACCACGGTGCAAGGGGCACGCTGGTGTGGTGCCAACCAGGGCCCAGAGGTGCTGCGTCCCTCTGTATCATGCACTGAAGAACTGACCTTAAAAACTGCTGTGGTGTTGTTCCTCCTCAGAGAGAGACTGGTGTCTCCCACAAGGATCCTGGCACCTCACAGAGAAGGTGCCAGTGCTTTCATTGAAAAGCTGCACCTCTGGTACCCTCTTTCAGGTTTCTGAGAAGTTCAGAGCACCCCAGGCACTAGACGTTAATTCCAGATGATTGAGAAATGGATTCAGAGGAATCATCACGAGCCAGAAGGGTTTGAACAAACAAAGTGTCAGAAGACACCAGCTTTTCCCACCTGTCCCCACCCTTTACTGACAGCCCACAGCTATGTCACCTCTGGGAATGGTGTCCAGATGCATCCTTCTTGCCCGGGAATAACAAACACCTCTGAGGCCGTCTTTTCTCAAGGCTTACAAGGGCAATTCCTCATGTGAGCATGTGTTTCCTTGCTTGACTCATTTCCTGTTTTTCTGAAGAGAGAAGATAGGCACCTGGTGATCAACAAGTGCCAAAAGTTACATCTTTGGGGGTTTGGGGAGGGTGTGAGGAGGGTTACTTGGTTCCCTGGATCACCAGACCTCTCTGCTTGCCAGGAAAAACACCACCTGATCTATGGTAAGTGGGGCAGGTGCTCAGAGGTTTGCAGCAACCTGCTGGTATGTGTCCTAAACTCTGTGGTTCCTGGAAGCCTGATGCTCAAGGTTCATGCTCCAGATTGTGAGATAGGATGACATCTGTCACACCGTGGGGTGGGGTGGCAGCCTGGATCCCCATCCCAGCCCATACGGCGGTGGGAGGAGGCGATTGGGAAACCCTCCAGCCAGAGGTGCGTAATCCTTCACAGTATTGGGGATCCCATCTGCCAGCCCTCTGGCAATTATGGTTAACGTCCCAGGGCAGAAGACAGTAGCACCATGATGTAAATACCCAAATCAAGGACCTTGGCAAGGAGCATATGGTAGCAGATAACAGGATGAGATTTATGCTCAGCTTGGGGGGCACGATGGACCTCCTGCTGCAGCAGGGGTGGGTGGGACGGAGGCAATTGCTTCTCCTCTCCTTCTGCAGTGACAGGTGCTACAGTCACATCTCACATTGTCCCTGACCCTTTGTGGACACACCAGAGGAGGAATGATCTCCAGAGAAAAAAAGTGTCACAAAATAGCTTCCTCTCCTTTTCCATCTGGTATAAAAATACCCCCAGGCAGTGCCAGTGGGCTCAGCTTGGATACCCGTATGTGGAGCCAGGGGAAAGGCAGAATTAGACAGGATGGCTGTTATTAAAAGGCTGCCCCACCATGTGACACTGAGCAAACATTCTCCAAACCTTTTGAATAACGAGAGGCTGTTAGTGCCAGCTAATTAACAGCAAGCTAATGGCTCAGTTGCTGGAGCCCCTGGCTGCAAGTAAATTAAGTAAGAACAAAGGAAATGAAATCTACTGAACAGAAAAGTTATTGGGGGCGGTAGCATAGGACAGTTCCAGGAATAAACTTAACAGGCTTAGTAGTATTTAGGTGTAACTAACAAGAGCAGAGGTTCACATGCTGCTTGCTAATTTATTCCATCCTCTTGACTGAAGGCAAAGAGAAGGGACAGAAAATGAAGAAATCCATGGAGTGGAAGAAAAGTAAACACTAAAATGTCTTCAAAGGGAAGATAAGCTATTTCAAGCAGTCTTTAGATATTTAGCCCCAAAGAGGTCTTCGGGAAAAAGTGAAGCAAGATTGAAAGGGAGGTATGTTATCAACTTGGGCACAGCTTGAGGAGTCAAAAAGTATGGAGTCAGCCTTCAAGTCTACTGTCCTTTCCTGCAAACCTTAGACAGGTCACCTAATCTAGCCTATGCCTTTGCCACCTTCTGCTCCTCTCCAGCCTCCTTGCAGGGACTTCTTCCACGTATTTCAGTGGAGAGTCTGACCATTGCAATCGATCCCTTGGGGAAAGTTGTTCTGTAATCCCATTTAGTTTGAAGCTGCTGTTTTCACGTAGATTTCTTTCCTCCTTCTTAGCACATGTGTGTTTTTAGACTACAATAAAAAGAGATATTCTTGTTCCTGACTTAACTGGTCTGTTTTCCTAATGATGGCAAATCTTTTTTATTCATGACTAATAAACAGTCTTCTTGAGACCATTAGCCTTTTTAAAGCATTGTCACAGGACAGAACTGAGACCAAGACCCAAATTTTTTAAGCAACTTGCGTTCCTGACTCCTCTTGGCGTCTAGGAGACCTTGATGTTCAAATACTCCTTAGAGTCTGGGCCTGACAGCTCCACGGAGGATTTCAAGTCTGAAGATGTGAGACTAAGTCCATGAATCCTTCCTCTCTCTATGGCCACATCCAGCCTGGGACTTCAACGCCAGAGTATTTACTTTTTCCATGATTTATCCCCTTGCTTAGGCCCAAAAGGAAAGGATAATGCAGAGATTGTGTAGGCAGCATCAGTGCACTACCTACGCTTCTAGTCAGCAGATTCATTCCTTTCAGTGACCACATATCAAAGCAACAGCTTCTTGGAAAATGTATTCAGATAAATGTTAGCAGAACTTTCACCAGATGCAAAATCAGGGTGAATTCTCCTCCTGCATCTCACAGAAGAGAAAGAAAGGCCCATTTCTGTGGCAAGATGTCTTCAGAGTGGAATCTGCCCTGGACAACTGCAAAATTTCAGTCCAATTTTCACAGTCAAATGAATGATAAACCACCAGGGAGAGGTGGAATTTATCCTTTAGATAGTAGGTTGCTTATAGTAGCAATGATGTTAATAATAATAGCAGTAATGCTACAGGGGCAGATGTAAATTCATGAAGAATAGAAAGACATTTACTTACTTTGGTCAGAGAGAGAACCCGTGATTAAGTCCAGTGGCCTAATGAGTTCACAGCTAACGGCTCACATATAGTACCTGTCCATGTGCATTGTCTTCAGATGTGTGATGTGCTCTGGCTTAGCTAACCCTTAATGGGAAAGAGGTGAGCTTTGACCTTGCAGTTAGGGTAGGCAAAGAGCATGCTCACACAACCATGTAACAGGCGACAGTTTTAAGCCACGTTATCTTGACTGTGTGTTTGAGCTCCACCTCCTGATGGTGAAACTCACTGCTGTAGGTATGTGTGATTACATTGTCACCCTGGTCTGAGAAGGTGGAGAACTGAAGCCATTTTTGGCAACAAGTCGCTAAATCTGAAGGGTTTAAGTCTCGTTTCTCAGCTCAGTAGACATACCAGCCGTGGGTCCTATGATTACATGATCACCGCAGAGACCTCAAGCCTCACCCTTTTCTATCTAGGGGGACACAATTCCTTCTCGCACTTCATTAACAAGGTCCCAGTTGCAGGATCCTCGCTGGTGGTACAAAGCAAAAAGTTAGAAGTCACCCACTGAGACTTTCCTGCAGTGTCCATCCTTAGCACTGGTTGCAAAAGAAGTAATGTCTTGGTTTGTGGCTGGAACCTGCAGTGTTTTAAAACAGACAGCTTGGAAAAAGTAGGTAGATGGTTAGTAGATAGGTTACTGAGGCCATCTATAGTCCTATTTAAGTCTCATGGGCTTCAGCCTTAGTTCTTTTAATTTCTGTGCACTCCCTGCCATTTCCCCAGGCCCAAGCTGGGTTCAGGCCGTGCGTCAGTCTTACCTGGACATCAGATCATTTGCTGATTTCAACCTGAAGGACAGGAAACCTCTTACATGGTGTGAATCTCACAGAGCCTGTGAACTCAGATCTCAGTGAATCTGCTCTGTGTAGCAGTAAGCTCCTAAGGGATACTCTATGATGATGAAAAAATATTTTTTTCTCAACTTGTGATGTTCTGTGTGCTGAGTACATCCTGGTTCATAGCCCTCTTTTGCTCAGAGGATGGACTGTAGGTGAAGATTCACCTAAACTTGATTCACCCCAGCACTGACATGGCAGATTTCACAACATACAATACAATTGTCCTGTTATTAAATGAATTTAAAGAGGGAATTCAGCAGGAAGAGGGAAACATGCAGCTTGAGGGTGTTAGGCACATTATCTCTGAAGTTAGCAGTTACAACTGAAGAGGTGACAGTCTGCAGATGTTCATCACAGCTCTCCAGCTCTTAGTTCCTAACTTGTAGCACAGCTACATCAGGGGTTATCAGCACATCTTGGTTGTCTTCAGTTCAGCATCAACAGCATTATTTTAAGTTACTGTGAAACTAGTTTAAGCAAATCTGTTTGACTTTAGACTGACATAAGCCACTAGGTTATCACTGTAAGAGATATGTTAGTTAAATGCATAATGGTCATCTTAAATCCTTACCACTGGCTCCACAGCTCATCTAAATCTTCAGGACACAACAGATTTCTCTGCTTTTGGAGATGGCAGGAACTTCAGATCTTCAAAGTAGACTTTTCTCCCTGGATTCTTGCTGATGCATTGGGTAAAGGCATTGGTAGAGGACGGTGGTTATTTGAGGGTTGGGAGGTCTTGTATGTCTTTCCTTTTTGGTGTGAGAGTTTAATGGAGGTAAAACCAAAATCAAAATCACTTATCTGTCATTTAACAATCCAACAGTCTGTGAAGATCCCCAGAATCTCCACAAAGACAGATCATTTTGATGTCTACACATGGATTAGACAGTTCTCCTTAGTCATCCAAGCTGGAAAGCATTGCCCCGCCTACTTAATTTCTCAAAAAAAAAGTATTTATTTTTAAAGGTCTCTCATTCTGTCCTGATTTGTGCTGTTTTAATTCTGGGGAGCACCCCTGGAGTCAGTATTCTATCCATGGTTAAAGCTATCAATCACTCTTGCCGCAACTTTGTTGTGGGTCAAGGACTAAGAGACAGACACTTGCAAATAGACCAAAAAAAAAAAAAGGTAACAATAACACAGCAGTCCTGGAAAGCTCTCCCAGGTGCCCCTGAAGAGTGCAAGACTGGAGGGATTCCCCTCTGGTAGCTATGAGCAAAGCTGGTTGGGCAGGGACAACATTGCAATGAAAAAGATACCAATTCAGGGTGGTCTCTGAAGTTTGGAGACAGCTTGCTCACAGGGTCTTGTATAGATAAAGTGATACTCCATGCTGTTGTACTTGTTTCAGCACGCCCTGCTCATGTGTGATAATTTCCTTACTCATTGAAGACGTTGAGTTTCTGTCCTGACCTGCTTGCCAAAAGAGGGACAGCAGTATGGGTGTCCAAGAAGACAAAACTACACAACAGGTTGTTCCCCTGCATTGTAATACATTTTCTGCATCACATTTTTCCTTCTCCACTGCTCCCAGATGACAAAGGCTTGCCCTTTGCAAGCTGCAAAGCAGCCCCTGTTCAGGAATGTCATTACTAGAGGGGCTTTAAAATAAAGCAGGGCACACAAAAATGTGATGACTTGTCAAAAATGCAGGCTGCAAGGTGTTTAAGGCATGAATTTCCTCTTAATGAAGCCTCGCTGAGGGAATATTGCATTCAGCCTGGAGTGCAAGTGATGATGTATCACAAATTTATGGCTGTCCCCTAGTGTTTCCCAGAGTGAGGAACGGGGCATGAAAATAGCCACACAAGGAAGGGCTTGTAAAATCACCGCCATTCAAGCTGTTGCTTAGCCCCAAGCCATATGTGTCAGGGGTTTTCAGAGCACTGGGGTGCGGCACAGCTCAGCAGGACCAGTGATTAGATGCAAAACCTGTGTGGATTTCCCCTTTGGGTGGGCAGTCCACGGTTATCTTGGGTGGGTAGGACGTGGCAGGGAGTTAAACATCATCAGCATGGGCTGCGTTGAAAAGGATCATGAAGGAATGCACTGCAACAGGTTGTCTGTCAGAAAGTTGCCTCTCCCTGTCCCCATAGTCACATTCATCTCTTCTACCCCAAAACAAAAGGCCTGTTTTTCCCATCTGAATCAGAGTAGAGGTAACAGCTTCAGCCAGGGAGGATGTGAAACCTTCCCCTCTCTGCAGATGGGCAAAATATTGGTCTGGTTGAGTAGGAAGAGTAAGTCAGACACCATCTGTCATTGGGGTTGGTGCACATGTATATCAGGCATCCTTCAAGGTCCATCACCCAAGTGGCCCTGGCTTGAGAGGGGGAGAGACCCCTTTCTGCCTTGCTTTTTTTAGCATCCTTCCACCAGGGATACAATCCACCACCCCTGGTCAGGTAAGCATGTCTTGGAAAGCCAAATTCAAGTGTGAGGTTAGCACTGGTTTATGCAAAATCTCCTCAATCTACAGGTAGAGACAAGGTGGTGGTTTCTATTGCTAAAGTGAGCGGGAATTAATTTATATACAGCCAAGTCAGCCTAGATGGACAAAGCCTGGCAGTGGTCAAGCTTAGATCAGATGTACTATTGATTCCCACAGTTTCTGCAGCTGGAGATCAACATCAGGTAGGACTGTGACCTCTTTTTTTCTCTATGGTTCACACGTCACTCACAGGTACTCCGATATTTTGACAACTGGTCTTATTGCATGGAGCGATTCATGCAGCAGGAGAAAGGCTGCATTTTAACTCTTTCAATACTTAAAGGGGGCCTACAGACAGGAAAGGGACTCTTTATCAGGTGTTAAACTAAAAAAGGGTAGATTTCAATTAGATCTCAGAAAGAATTCTTTACTCTGAAGGTGGTGAGGCACTGGCACAGGTTGCCCAGAGAAGCTGTGGCTGCCCCATCCCTGGAAGTGTTCAAGGCCGAGTTGAATGGGGCTTTGAGAAACCTGGTCTAGTGGGAGGGGTCCTTGACCACGGCAGGGGGGTTGGAACTAGACGATCTTTAAGGTCCCTTCCAACTCTAACCATTCTGTGATTCTATGATTTTAAGGAGGAGAAGTGTTTGATTTAAGAGAACCCTGAACACAAAGGAATTGCTCTAGAAGATACTGACTGCTTTGCCACCATCACGCAATAAGATGTTCACCACATGTCCCTTCTGGAATAATCCTTGAGAGCAAGATAAGATGCAGGATGGTACACAAAAAGAGGTAAAATTTTGCAGGGTTCAGAAAGCTGGCGTCCTTCCCACAGCCTCACCAGTGACTTCCAAAACTGTGTGAGGTCAGAACTGGGACTAGCACTGATAAGGATATGAGTGAACTTGTCCAGGCAGGTGGAGCACAGAGATTGATTTTCTTTGGGTTGCATTTTCTAACTGGCTGCGTTTCACCACTGACGTCCCGCAGGAAGCAGAGTGTACACATTGGACCATGTTCAGCACCATTTGGCGTCAGCAAAGTTGCAATAGGGACAACTTTGGCCCCATAATGTTAAAAGTGGCTTCGTAGTCTGTTTCTTAGTCTGTTTCTTTGACTACTAAATAACCTTTCTTTCAATGTCCTTCTTTAAGGAGGCAAAGCTGTCTTGTGGTGCCTGGAAGTGTGAGACCATCTCAGGAGACAGAAGTCATTACAGAAAGCAGCACTGTATCTCTATTTTACCTAGAGGCACACTGAGGTACAAAGAGGTGAAGCAGGTCACACAGCAGGTCTCTGGGATTAGAATTCATGTCTCTTGACTCCCAGCCCAAAACTTAATTTGGAGTCAAATTTGACTTGACAGTATCCTTTTAAGCCTGGAGTTTTACAGGCTATAAAAGTAAAATGATCAGTTCTGACTAAAGCACCTTACTGACTTTAAGAAGTGGAAAAAAAGGAAGAAGAAGGAAAGAAAAAATAATAGTAAAAATGTATTCAGTTAATGGATGATCTCAATCCAAAGAGACAAAAAGGGTGGAAAAAACCCCCAAACCTACAGAAAGTTTTCAGTCAGAAGACAGACTTTTATCTTTCATGATTCCCAATCATTTGAGATCTTTTGCAGGTAATTTGAAACAGCTGACATTTTCCCTACATGAAAGAATAAACATTTAATTTGCACTGCCGATTTGGGAGGAAGAATTCTAATCCTATTTGCTCAGCCTCAACAGAAGCACAGCCGAATGCAAGATCTGTAATTACTGCCTTGGTGCTACACACGGCGCAAGTAATTCAATTAGGAATCCTAATGGGGAGGATCAGGCAAAAACAATACAAACCCAATATTTAGCAAATGGGTTTTAAGTCCCATCCACTCTTCTGGGTCAGTGGTTCCGAGGTGGCAAAGGCCAACAGCTTCAGAAGGTCAGTTCCCGGAGGTGTCTGGGATTGCTGGCTTCCATAAAGACAAGCTGGCGGTCCCTCCTAGATGGATGTCTGTCATGTCCAAACCACTACCGCTTTTTCGGAGCTACTAGTCATCTCTTTGGCAGACTCTGTGGAAAAGTCAAGGGTTAAATGTGTTTCTCAGGAAAGCAAAATCTTTCTTGTTTGAAGGTGGCCCATATGGGAGAGCCCAACAGGCAAGATTTAGGCCAGATCTACAAAATCTGTGATTATGTGGTCTTGTTATTAGATTATATGTCCTCCTGTCTCTCCAACCCACCTTTCTGGGTAATTTGTAACATTGTTTTTGTTTCTACCATGGTTTTGAGATCAGTTGGGAATCGGGTGTAACAAAAGTCATCAGAGATTTGGAAAACTGACATGATAAAAGACGGAAGGAAATAATTCTTTATTCTGGAAGTAAAAAGATGTAGGGGAAAACAAAGAACTATGTTTGGTTTTTATAAAGAAGAGACTTCTGCAAAGGCCTTGTACACTGTGTGGGAAAAACTGAAGAATAGTTCTTCCAGGAAAATGATAAAATAATTGGGACAAGATTTCTTTGTGCTACTGAAGATAGTCACAAAAGCAGCAGAGTCAAGGACGGAGTTTGTTATCTTGACACAGACACTTAGAATGGCTTGTGTGAACCTTGCTTTAGAAATGCCTGTTTACCTTGATTGACTACAAAGGGAGCCCAGGGTGGACAAGTTCATCTCTAAATGTTTAAACACAAGGGTACAGAGAGGCAACACAAATTATTTCTTTGGGAAAACTTTCTAGTGATACCTGTAATATGGTGGGAGGATATGTCACTTTGGAGAAGGCATGGAGCTTTTGTTATTACAGATTCAAATACAAGTTACATAAATACTTGCTGGGGTAAAATTTCTGTATTTGATCCTGCCTTTGGGTGAGGTATGGATCGTGATCTTTGAGACATCTTTCAGCTGGTCTTCTTAACCATCTTCCTGTGGGTGAGGATATGGACTCTGCCAAAGAGGGAAGTTCAGAGGTGTACTCCTCCATGGTTGACAGGAATTACAGAGCTTTGATCAGAGATGTTGTTTAACATCTAACAGAGTGGAGACCAGTGGATGTTGTTTAACATTTAACAGAATGGAGACCAGTGGATGTTGTTTAACATCTAACAGAGTGGACACCAGTGCTTACTGCCACGGTCCTGGGATCTTAGATGAGTCATCAGAGGCCTGATTCAGTTGCTGACAGATAAGGCCATTTAACGTGTCCTTGGTTAGCCTGCCTGGTAACCAGCTCTTGAAGGTCTCCTATTGACCCTGTGTCAGGTCTGTCAGCAACTTGTGGATGCTGGAGACATCTGATGGAACCCAACTGGATGCTGCTATCCATATTCTGACAATCAAAACAAGCTCCTAAGATTCTTCTACAGCCAAAGAGAAATGATATTTCCAGTGAGCATTGCTCTCCACATACTCAGTCCTCTCCATGTACTTCAGACCTTCTGAAGCTGCCTCTTGCTCTTCCTGGACCGTTGGTTTAAGAAAAAATTACCTTGCCTTATGGCTGAATTGGCAGGTATGTAGAAAACACACAAACCCAAATATTCCATCTCTATCTGAAATGAGATATTTCTTCTACAATGCACAATTTCTGTTCAGTTCAGAACAAGCACGGAAAATCAAACAGGATCTGTGTTTCAGAGAAGTGTGTCTGATCCCCGTTGCGTTTTCATCACCTGAAATTTTTCATCTGCCGGACATCCTCATGATGTCACTGCATCCATAGCAGCAAACTGACATGACTATGGGAGGATGATGGCTGAACTCAGGTTTGGGATTTGCTGGTTCATGCAGGTGATAGCTTTGAAAAAGCAATCAGGCAGAAGAGAGGAGTGAAAACCAAGGATCATACGTCAACTAGTACCTATGTGTACTATGTGTACTTTTCCAAGTCCAAAACAAAGCTTAAAGAACAAGAAGGGGAGGGGGCATGTGGGGCAAACGGAAGCGCAATAAAGAGTGAGATGTTATTTAAAGTTGACTTAAAAATGAGCTGTTAATTTTTTATTCTTGCTGGAAAAAAAAGCACTACCCTAAAAATAATTCTTAGGCTGAAAATTAAGGAAGTAATTTTATTCCATACCTAAGCCAGCTGGTAAGTTGTTTGTTTTTTTTTTTTTTTTTTAATTAGGTGTTGAAGTATTATTTAGAAGAAAATATTTATATGTTTGATATTTAAAACACCCCAAAAACGATTTCATATTTTTCTCTTCATTCATGTAAGTGTACATACAGAGCATATTTTCTGTATGTTAAGTCATGTAAGAAGAGGTGTGTGGCTCCTCTCTAAAGCCACAGCAAATGGGTACATAACTTGCCATAGCTCCAGATACACCAGGGACATCCCAGCCACCCAGCGATGCACAAATCCAAATTGTCTCCAAAGACAACCTGGAGCCAATAGCCACAAAAAGCAGTTTCAGTCTCTTCTCACATACCCCATTTTGCACTCTCTTTGCGTGATGCTAGTGCTGTTTCTGGCCTCATGGTGCTGACAGGGAGAAAGGTTAACAGGAGGAACAAGAGATGGAGGAGAACCGACATCACCTTTGGGCCTCTTTCCCCACAGCCCCATTTGTAAACCTGCACCCTCACCGGGGACTGTTTTATCCTGACACGTTAACAAGGGGCTATTCAGCACTGCTCCTAAACTACGTACTCATTCTGCTTATTTTGTCTAATTGAAGGTATTTAATAATTTAGTTTCCTTTCTGGTGTAAGAGATATTTAAATAACTTTTGTTCCACTGACTGAACAAATTTTAATGAGAACAAAATGTTTTGGTCAACATTTCAGAGTTGTATGAGACTTAAATAGTAAATCATCATAGATTTACTAGGCTTTCTACGTCCTCCTGATCGAAGGTACTGAGTTATCTGACCAGGCTAATGGTCATGCCTTCTTTAATCCCTTCCCAAGCCCAGGCGACTATCTTGCTCCACTGTCTTGTTTTAACTGTTGGCTGAGATAATCCATCTTCCTAAAACAAATGCTGGAGCACCTGTAACTACTCAGACACTGAATGGAGAATGTTTTTTTTTTTTTTTTTACTGCATTTACCACAAGCCCTTTTCAAAGTTTGGAAGTGTTAATAGGGCACTAATGTGTGTGAATGTATGATCCAACTCATCTCATTTTCTAAGTGCCATTTAGCTTGCAAATTCAGACAGCTGAATATGGGTCCCTCTGTGTTGTTATATCCCCCATAGAGTTGGTGAAGAGTCAGTCAAAAGTCAATATAGACCAAATATAGGTATGTGGGGTGACCTGAACCATTATCTGAGATACATCGTCTGTACTGATTAGAGGCTTAATTCATTGGTCTCAGTAGAGGTGCTTAATGTGGAAAAAAACAGTTAACACATTGACATGGAGCTGGCAGAAACGGCAAAGGACCTATGACCGTGTGGATCTGGAAACCAGTACATATCAAATGCAATTGGCCATACACACATGGACAGCTCTGATTCACATAGAGTCACTGACCTGTGTCATCTTCATAGAGCAAAAGGGAAGATTCAGGTGCCTAAATAGGCATCTCGTACCATCTGGTACTGCTCCAGAGGGCTGGGTTCCCTGTTAGTCTTGTGTTGTATCTGCCAGGCCCCTATCAAAGTCTCATGCTTTTTGGCACTTCCAGTGACCTTTGGCCATGGGTAGGCAGCTGATTAATGCCCATTTGAGACTTCTAACAGAAAGCAGATAATTTCTGTTGTCAGTTGCTTGCTCAAGTCACCCAAGAAGGTATCAAAAGAGAAAGGAACTGGATTTTGGCTCCTTAGTTTTACAGTCTTGGCCCGAACTACTGATCTATCCTGCTTCTAGCTCTGCTGGGTCACATCTAAACATGTATGCTGGGCCTGTCTGCTCCCCCAAAAGCCCAGGGCTTTTACATCCCATGCAGGGCACTTTGAACTAATTCCAATCACTTCAGAAAGAGACAGTGTTTCCTGTTTCTACAACCCAGCCGACTCCTTAATCCTTTTATCCAGCTACTATTGTGCCAACTTGTCCTTGTGTTCCTGTTTGACCTCATCTTGATTCTTTCATCCACAGGCTCCATTCCCATCCCCTACACAAGGCATGTACTTTAAACTAGCACTCTGTGAAATGGAGTTATGTACTTTATAGGGAAAGAAACCTAGAGCAAGTGTGCATAAAAACACACACACACACGTGTGTGCTCCAGGACAGCCTTGCCTGTTACTTCACCTCTTCCATTCCCCAACCAACTGTGACACTGAGCAAGTCACTTAACCTCTCGCTGTCTGAGTTTACCCAGCCATAAAACGGGGATAAAAATACTTCACCTACCTCAGACAGGACATGTGGTTTAATTCCTTCATGTTTTCAAAGTGCTTTGAGTTCCTGAGCTGGACAGGAATTGGCTGAAATTTTCTCAGGTGACTAAAGTTTGCGGTGCCCAATTTGACATATATTAAAATGGTCTTGCTTGTGCTTGCTTGATTGCTTCAACACCAAGGCTCATCAGGGGACCTTAAGCAAATTATTTGTTTGTGCTTTTTCTTTGAATAGGAGAAAGGATTTTTGCCCCAGAGAGCATGGATCTCTAAACCCATGAACCATTGTGTATGAGGCATTTCTTGCAGTTCAAGACAAAGGGTGAGCTGAGTTCGTGTCTGTGAGACAGCAGGCTGAGAGAGGAAGTGATTTTTGGAGTTTGCTTGCACCAGGACAAAATCCATTTTCACTGATTTTCCCAGAGACCCTTTTTTTAATGAAGTAAACCTCCTTTTAGTCAAATCGCTCTTAAGAACTGTAAATATAATTGTTTCCATTGCAGACAAGTTAGGAGGGCCTATTTGATGAGATTTTGCCCTGTGTTGTTGTCAAAACACAGGCAGATGCTGTAGTTTGTCAGGAGGAGACATAACACGATCCAATGAGACAGAGCCGGCGTATTCAGGTTCAACTAAATCCCTGATGTTTTAGCGTTCGGGGTATTAACCACAAAAACCATTTCCCCAAGGGGCAGTGGGTTTTGCATCAGCCAATTCTTTGAAATCAAGATCAAATAACCTTCTGAAAGTGATGACCCACCCCAAGGAGATTTTTTCAGAGGCATTGCACAGGTGTTGAGAGAAATTCTCTGGTCTGAACTCTCTTATTGCCTTCTTAGCAAGTGTAATGGCTGCTGCTCTGTAATAGCTCTGCTCCCACGTGCTACCTCGTTTCCAGGCTGAAAGGTTAGTGAGCACATAAGTAAACATGGCGTTTTTATTGTGGTGACCCCTGATAGGGTGTGCAGCAAGTGTCCAAACTAGATTAAAATGGCATTTGAGAGGTACCAGGTAAAAGGGAACCTTCTCCTCCTGGACACAGAAAAAATTGATTCTCCATCATTTACCGAAAAAGAAGGCAGAAGCTGGCTGAAATCTTTGTTTTTCATCTGTCCTTCCCATTTTTCTCAAGAGCTGCATGGAGGTTCGTGTTTTTTGGAGGCTATCTTCCCCCCGCCCCCCTTTCACTTTCCTTTAACATATGTGATTGCCTCATAACTTTTCTCACTTCTTCTATTCTTTGCCCCACACACACACACTTCTGCCATTCACTTTTGTGTTACTGTGCTCTAACAGCAAATTAGTCACCCACTGCCAAAGGCAACATACATCACCCCATGACGGCTCCTTCTGCTTCCACCCGTGACCTTTAGAAACAAAATAGCCAAATGCAAACAAGAAGAGATAAGGCCTCATTTTGAACACAGCATTTTTATTTGCTTCAGGTGTGATTTATAAAGCTGTCACTGAGGTCTGTTGGCAGCTGCGGATGCAGTAGGAAAAGTTGTTTCTGTATCCCACTCAGTGATGGGAAGTGATTTAACTCTTTGGCTGCACCAGGAGGTGTGCAAATGGCAATTCTTCAGGCTTCTTTCTTGAAGGGGCACAAGAGAAGGCTTCAAATCCAGAAGCTGATAACTGGGGAGGTCCCAGAGTAAATCTGATCACAGGGTGGTGGAATATAATTCTTGTTGACCTCTGCCCTTCTTCCTTTATATTACAGCTGCATTAGAAAGCCAATGATAACATGGGATGTAAGCACTCAGATCCATCTGACTGGGATGCAGGAGAAAATAGATATTTTTTCTGTCTTTGCTCCTGGTTTGCTAAATTAGCTTGAACAATTTGTGTCATTTCTCTGTGCCTATTTCTCCATCACTGTTGGGAAGACTGTTCCCCCATATAAAGCTCTCGGGGACTTATTGAAGGAGAGGGCAAGAAAGAGGACAGCTGGTCACTGCTATTGTCACCCTGCTCCAAAGAACAGTCTTGAACCTCCTGAGAAGCCTTTCAGCATCAGAGGTCCCTGAGGCAAGGTTGAAATAAGGCTGTTGGGGAGCCAAAAGACCAGTGTGCAGCAGCATGCAGGCAGGATGAGCACGGGACAGTCCTGACGCACAGACCATCCAGCAAGGAGCCCTTCCTGCAAGTGAGCCCTCCTGTTCTCTCTTGATGGAATAACAAGGGATGTGGGAAATACCCACACTCACTGCATGGCTTAGTGCTTCCTCTGATCATCCCATGCTTCTGAGATCCCGAGTAGGCATGTCTTTGGCATGAACCCTGTATAGAGAAGATCCTGCTGCAGTCTGACCTCCCCTGCAATGCCAGGGGTAAAGGAGGGAAGGAGCATAAGATGACCACTCATGCAATTTATGGATGAGACACAGAATAATGTGTAGCACAACCTCACTGTTGTGTTAGGTGTGCTGTCAACCAAGGCATCCTCTGATGTACAACAGCACCAGGGACTCCAGGGAGGGAGGGGGAGGAGAGGAGAGGAGAGGAGAGGAGAGGAGAGGAGAGGGACCAGTAATCTGGCAAACAACAGGTCATAAGAGCCCGGAAAAATGTGTTTGTAACATCAGTTCAAGGGATGGTTCCTCTGTTTCTTTGCATAAGTTGTTAATTTATGCTTGGGTAACGATTTGTGGCTGGGCCTATGTACAAGTACAAGCCAAGCTCATACTCCCTGTAGTACCCATGCTTTTCTGGCATGTGGAGTAAGGTTATTGCTGCAGTGGCAGAGGAGAGCAGGGGAACAGCAAAACAGCTGCGAGTCCTCAGAAGCATCCTGGTTGCTGCTGCCATAGATAGAGTGACTGGAGAGTGTAGGCATGACTCTCCAGGGACCTCTGCAGGAGTAGAAAGACTGAAGTACTTGGTCTCTCCTGCCAGCTCTGTCCAGCCTCCATTTTCAAACTCCTCTTTCCCATGACAGAAACTGCCTGATCCCTTCTGCTTATCCCAGCATGTCAAACCTCAGTGTTGCCTGAGCTGCTGAGAAACTAAACTACACCTGCTGGACCAGGCAGACACATCCAGCTCCTAGGCAGAGGACACTACTCAGGGGATCCATCTGGTGCCAAGTAGTCCATCCATCCCAGAGCCCTAAACCTCACATCAGCAGCAAAGCATACAGCTTCTCCCCTCCCCTTAATAATTGCACAGAATATTTTCATCAGTTGCTCTTAACTTCTTTTCCCGCAGCATTTTCTCAAATGCTTATGTTCTCTGAGTCCCACTTTGCAAGTGATACCAAAGGGTCTGAGCCCTGTGACACTATCCCAGAGTGTAAGCTTATTATTTATCATTCCCCTACTCCCTTCTTGCTGTTCATTTGGGGGCTAAGGAGTGGCTGTAGGTAGAAAGTGGCCTTTAGGTTGTTTTTACAGACATTATTACACTGTCAAGGCAAGGTGTAAGGCAAGGCTGTTGAAGAAAGGGATTTGACAAGTGCATTTATTTTAACAAGCAACACAATTCAGTCCATTTAAAAACAAGGCAGGTTTGTAAATGCTTCTGGGAATCGGCCCTGCAAATACTGGTGTCTATAGGCTCTCTAAAGTATAATTAAGGCAGGAGTTGATTGACTGAAGAAAAATAGAATGTCAGCAGTGAAGGCAATTATAGAAAAAAGCAGCTCCTTTGCATTAGTGTTCTGTTTTGTGTTCAAGTTTGGAAACTTCCTTAAGAAGGAGAGATACTATGGCCTAACTACTCTGAAATCAATAGTAAAATCCCTCATTGGCCTTAGCACAGCCAAGCTCTAAGCTGCAAACTAAAACCAATACCAGGGAAGGCTCTGATGACACTGTTTTTCAAAGGTTTCCCTTGGATAACTCTCCTCTAGATCACAGTGACAGTCCATAAATTGGAACAGCCCTAAGATGGTCTGAACTGGGATAAACCAAATGTGGTATTTGCATGAGAGTCACCCTGTGTGTAAGCCTCACTCATATCAAATTCCCCATTTGAGCTCGCCCAGATGAGCTCGAATTGCATGTCCTTGTACTATGCTTCGTCTTCTCTGACTCTTTAGGATGCCACCCACGGCACTTGGCAAGCATGTTCACAAAAACGGACATAGACCACAGCTGGCCTCACAGAGAAGTCATCTTCTTCACAAATGGCATGACTCATCTCTGCAACCTCAGAGCACGGCCATTCCTTTAGCACATAATCTCTTGTGCCAACCTCTCACCCATCATTTCACCCACGTTGTGTTCTTAACTTGGAGAACATAGTAGCTGGGTCTACACGCCATGTACGGAATAGGTCTTCCAGCTTAGACAAAGCTCCCAGAGAAAGCTTTTCCTTTAGAGTTCTGGCAGGCACACACCCGACCCCAGCTGCAGCCTGTAGTTGGCTTGCCTCAAAACTTCCCTGAAAAAATAAATAAGAGGTTCTCTCCAAATTCATTAAGAGAAAAAAGTACCCCAAATGTGTTTATTGACAGTGGCTTTTTTCCCTTCCAGATCAGGTTGGAAGAAACTTCTGCCTCTGGACCTTGACCAGCATCTGAGGCACAACGTTAGAAACACAGCTGGGCAACTACAAATATCATCTCTTGGAGTCCTCTCTTTCTTTTTCTTTTTTCTTCCCCCTCTTTTCCCTCTGAAAAGCACTGCACAGACCATATTGTTTTGCACACTTTGGTGCAGGCACATTAAATGAAAAGCATGCAGTTACGCATCTGAAGAGAGGAGAGAATCACAGCAGTTGCCAATGGTCTTGCATATTGAACTGTATTGTAAATACTTCTCAAAACACTGCAAAGGAAATTGTTACCATTACCCTTAATTTATAGATGGTGAAACAGAGGCCCAGGGATGCACAATGAGTCACTGAAGACCATTCAGCAGGTTCATGGCAGAGAAAGACATCTCCTGAGAGCTACGCAATAGTCACAAGATCTCCCATTAGTTGTTTTGCTGAGTTTATAGAAATTATCTATTTTGAGCCTGGGAAAAAAATATCCTTATAAATCCTGCTGTGACCTCAGAAGATCTTTTTCCCCATCATTTCTTTCTTAATTTCTGCCACAGTGTCCGTAGATCACTGTAGGAAGGGGACTTGTAGAAGCGTCTGTACCATCCTTCACCAAAAAGACCTTCTGTGAAAGGCTTCAGGGACCCTCCGGTCTGCAAGACATGATGAATGCCATGTGATGTTGCTGGCAGATTTCAGAAGCAGATGCACACATGCTGACAGGAATTTCTGTTTTCCACTTCAATTAAGGGGCAGAGGAAAAAAATAGCCACAAGGAGCTGTTAAACCAAATTGCTAACAACCTTGTCAGGGTTACTGACAACTTCCGCGAACCGTTTGCAAGAAGGGTTTCTGGTAGAAAAATAAAGCTTTAGGTCTGGCAAAATCTCAGTCCCCTCTGAGAGGTGCTAAATGTCCTCAGATCCCCATGGAGACACTTGCTAATGTTGCAAGGTTATTACAGGATAAATGAGGGCACAGTCTGGGCAACATAGCTGACTGGGGAAAAAATAATACTTTTGACACTGCGTGTGGCTCTGACCAGAAAAGCTGACCCCCAGGTTCCAGCTCCAAAGCCAGGATGGCTTGCTACAGTCCTACTGAATACAGCCATGAAGTATGCTTGAGTTTTAGCTCCTATGGCCAATGGCCCTGCTGCTTTTTAGGTGCCTAAATCCACCACTGTAACATCACTAATACCCTCAGAGCTCTTTCTCAGCTTCTTCAGGGCTACAAAGATGATTAGGGGGCTGGAACATCTTTCTTATAATGAAAGATTGAGGGAGTTGGGTCTCTAGTCTGGAGAAGAGAAGACTGAGGTGGGATCTCATAAATGCTTACAAATACTTAAAGGAAGAGGGATGGGAAGATGAGGCCAGTTTTTTTTTCAGTGGTGCCCAGTGATAGGACAAGACATAACAATCACAAAGTTGACCATAGGAAGTTCCATCTAA
This sequence comes from Chionis minor, assembly GCA_013398295.1. Classification (NCBI taxonomy): domain Eukaryota; kingdom Metazoa; phylum Chordata; class Aves; order Charadriiformes; family Chionidae; genus Chionis; species Chionis minor. The sequence goes on from VZSF01004761.1 coordinate 93,843, forward strand.
ACATGAGGAGGAACTTCTTTCCTTTGAGGGTGGCAGAGCCCTGGCACAGGCTGCCCAGAGAGGTGGTGGAGTCTCCGATTCCGGAGACATTCCCAGCCCGCCTGGACGCCATCCTGTGCAATCTGCTGTAGGTGACCCTGCTCTGGCAGGGGGTTGGACTAGATGATCTCTAGAGGTACCTTCCAACCCCTGTGATTCTGTGATTCTCACATGGTGGGCTGTTGCATTTCATCTGGCTGCTTGAACCTAGCACTGTCCACAAACTGAGACCTGCTCAGAAGGCTGGTTGCAATCGAAGTAATACGGCACTCAAAATAGTCAAGGATGCCTTTCTCAGTCATATGGTCCATTTCTTTCAACACAAAACAGTGTGCATAAACGAAAACCTGGCCAACTACTAAAAGGAGGTATGAATGGTGCAAGCACCCAGTCTCAAGGGAAAAAATAGTAGTGGAGTCATGAATTCATCTATCCAGGGAAGATGCCAACCAGTGGCCTCTATGTCCTCATAGTACATAATTCCTACAATAAAGCAGAAATTTGAAGACCTCTCCAATAACCCTGAAATGGGACTTTAAAGCTTCTCCTCCAACAGGGATTTGATTACATCATGGAACATTACCTAATTGCTAGATGTTGCAACACGAATGAGGATTTGACCCCAGGGAGCACAGACTGGAGCAAGAAGTGATGGAAAAACACAGGATGTAAATGAACTCTCTTTCTCCCTGGTATGCGTGTTCCAGGACAACAGCTCTGCTACTTGAGATGAGGAGGAATTTCGTAAGTGAGGCAGATGCTGCCTGGTGAGTCTTTCACTGTGATACTGTGATCCTTGGAACACACAGAGGACACCTGTTCAGATGTCTTCTACATCTGAAAGACTTATGAGAGATGTAAAGACAATTTAAGCTGAAATCAGGAGAGCACCTAATAACTGTCTGCACTGTGGATACACGTGCACACACACACACATGCCCTCACAAACATACCTCATGCAACTCTGGTAGCTCTGCAGAGTTACCAAGTGAAGAGATAAACCCTACTCCACCTTGTTTTTCTTGAGGATACAGACCTCAAGAACAGAAAACCTTTGCCAGCCATCCTCTGCTTCTTTATTCCTGATTTCTGGCTGCTGACACACCAACTCCTTTGTCGTGGAAAGGCACAGAGACAAGTCAGACCACTAACCTTTATCTTCCAGTACTCAGGTTTGTGATTTTAATAGTTCACATTACACAAGCAAACCCAGAAAACTTCTTGAACAAAGCATAACAGCTGGACACATCTGGCCCATGACACACACCAGTGTAGACATAACCTTAAGGAATCTTGAAATCACAAGTGTGGCACCTGTCCTGCATCAAGATTCTTGTTTTTTCCAGGAACTAGACTTCTTCCTATGTATTTGGCTGACAGTGGTATCTACAGTCCTCTCCAGAGCAGGCTTTAGACACCAGCTCCACTAGGCAAGACAGATGCTTCAATGACCATCACTAGCATGCAAAGATGACCTCCCCAGGAGAATTTTAACATATACTGCATGATACAAGTGAGGTTTGGTCCATATTTGTTAAAGCCAGGTCTAAAAAATAACCTATTCCTCTCCTTCAGAAGTAGCCACCACTACCACTAGCTATGGACTCAAACAGTCTGATATTTCATGGCCAAAGGGAGATTTAAACTACATGTCTTGGAAATTGCTAGGTTCTTCCAGACGGTAAACAGCCCAAGCAGAAGTGAGCTGCTGTTTTGTGATAGATTTTGTGTATGTGATTGGTCTCCTCTGGGACTTTTCAGAACAGCTCACCCCTGTTTAATGCCTGAGAGCATCAGCAGATTCCTCTTCATTGATGGAGCCAGACCTGCCCTGCTGTCACAGGGAAGTCCCCTTTGCAATGAGCTAAATTATCATTCCGTCATTCACCCTCATTTGCTGCTTAAAACCTTTCAGGGAAGGAATTTCTGCATCGTTATCACCCTAATCTCTCTTGTTTATTTTTATTTAGGATGTTCTGCATCCAGTTTGGCTGACAAATGTTAACCGGAGGGCAAAGGAAAAGCCCACAGGACCATCAAGACACTTCTTCACACATTTCCTGGGACAAGAGTCTTTTCTGTATCTTCATTTTTCTGTTGTCAAAGTCTTACACTTACTTTGCAGCATTAAGAAAGGAAACGTGCCTGGCATTGGCAAATATGAGGCTGTGCTGTGAAGCATCCTGAAAGACCATCCCATTGAACAGCAAACATGGGTTCTGCTTTCACCTGTAGCAAACAAATACAAAACAAAAAATTCTTCCTTTCCATGCTACCTCCTGTAGCTGAACACCCTCCTCGAGTCCCATTTGGGCAGCAGTGCTATACGAGCTCTGAGGGCAGCCACAAGGGAGTCCCAAGCGAGTCCTAAGCCGAAGTTCTTTCAATGTTTTGCTTATATTTAGCCTTGTAATGTTACCTTACCTCTTTTTAGGCTGTTTCCACGACAACCAGCACAGCAATAAAAATCAAATGTTGGCTTCAGGATAGGGGGATGAGGAAGTTTCATGCCAAATGAGGAATACAGGCTCTCCAGTTACTACAACCCCATCCATGATGTTATCTCAAGTAAGATGGTTCTTTCTACCTCAATACGGAGCTGCCACCAAGTGTAGGAGAGTGCCAGGAAAGACTGGTGCCTTGTAACTGATTTTAAGACTTCTGTGGGATTTTCACTGTCAGTGGGAAAGGCTTATTTTGTGCTGTAGCAGCGCCCATGGGAACAGGGAGGTGAATTACGCACAAGTGAAAACACATTGCACCCTTCAGGCTTTTCTTTTTAACAGCTTCTCCCCTGGGGATCCCAGAAAGCGGGGCCAGGCAAAAGTGAGGCTGTGTGCAACCGAGAAGCTGGGGCCGGGGGGAAGGGAAGGCTGCCCACAGCTAGAGGCTGGGAAATTTAGGGTCTGTGTATGAGCTTCTGGTTTTGAGAGTTTTACAGAAAGCCTGTCAGCTGTGGAGCAGCTTCTGAAGAGCTACAAAGCAGATCTCTGCAAAAAAAAAAACTTCATGTGATCATGAAACCACAGGCATTACCATGGGGAGATGAAGTAAAATGGTTGGTGAGCCTCGAAAGCTAGAGAAAAGGTTTGTGCAGACAAGAAGGATGTCAGGTACTAAAAATTGTTTATCATGGTTTCTCTTCTTGCCTTTTGGAAGACAAAATTTGCAACTCACGAGACACAGTCTCCAGCTGTTTAATTTGAAGTTCAAAACATGTCTCCCCCAGACATCAAAGTGTGTCTCCCATAACAGAAGTGACACTTTGTGTATTGGCCTCCTCTAAGAAAGATTACAAGTTCTATTTATAATTCCTCTTTTCTAACGAGATGAACTGCTTCCCGTCTTTCCAGATGCTTAGCATGACTCCCCAGCATCTTCCCAGGCAATTCCTTTCTTATACTGCAATTTCACCTTTAATAACATTATCTTCAACACAAATACGTGCTTTTACACACACAGACTTCCAACATCATTTCTTACATTTATGACAAGTATGAGACTACCCGTATTTTGTTTCTTTTTAAAGAAAAATAATTAATCAAAAATATGGGAAAATAAGAATTGCAAAATCCTCTGAAGAGTTCAATCCCTGTCTCCAAATCCAAGTTGCAGTTTTCAGCATTTCTACATCCCTTATCAAGAAGGCAACAATTACATCTGGAGGCCTTCATGAAATCTCCATCGGTGAACAACTACCTCATCATTTTGAAACAGTAGGAGACATTTCAGAAGATGGCACAGTTTTGTATAACTCCATAGAAGTTAATTTACAAGAAATTTACAGAAAAAGGTCAGGACCATTGTATTTGAAGCAAACAATAAGGTTTATATAGAGCCAAGGGCAAAGATTGGTGCATGTGGATTAAGGACATTGTATAGTGAGGACCACCAGTGTGATGCTGAGCTAGACTTCAGAAGTAAAGGTGGGAGTCCCTTCAACAGGAACTCATGTCTTCGCTTATGTATCTGTAATTTATACCCACTACAGATGAGGACCTCACACCACATGATAGCTGCTGCCTTACAGAAGCAACTGTCCACCAAAATTTCTGTAATCTGCCACTCATATAGGAAGTTCCCTCTCAACACGAGGAGGAACTTCTTTCCTTTGAGGGTGGCAGGCTGCCCAGGGAGGTGGTGGAGTCTCCGACTCTGGAGACAGTCAAAACCCGCCTGGACGCCGTCCTGTGCAACCTGCTGTAGGTGGCTCTGCTCTGGCAGAGGGGTTGAACCAGATGATCTCTAGAGGTCCCTTCCAACCCTTAACATTCTGTGATTCTGTGATTTTCACGAGACAGGGTGGAAGGTATCTTATTTGAGGTTCTGTCTGCCTTAGTTTAAGTGGAAAGTATTGGAAAGGCATTTTAGCTCAGTCTTGAACTACATTCATTCATACAACTCCATGGGTGTACATACATTTGACTGCAAAAATACACATATGCATCTAGTGAAAAAAAAGGAAGTGAAGACTACAAGCTAAGTCCCTCATTTGCAAAAACAGGAAGTCAACATAACTGCATTGTATGAAAGGCACTAGTGCAGTTGCTTTATCAGCTTGGACTCTTAAGAAGCTGAATATGACAAAATAATACTTTTTATTGAATTTAAAAAAAAAAAAAGATGCTAAAGAATGCCTGATGTCTGGGTGAGGACGTGGACACAGACATAGAATTGAACTTACAATTACTTACAAGAAGTAGTCAGTGGAGATATGAACATTAACATTATTTGTGACCCCATTTGTCATAAATCTGGCACTGTTGGCCACAACAACCATGTAGGTCTTCTGCAGGGTAAGACAGAAACTACTGAACCTCAAATTTCTGAGACCTACCAGACGGCCAGCTCTCCCTTCAATCCCACTTTGTTTATTTCCCAGTTTAATACAAAGCCTCCACCATCACTGCCCCAAACATTTGCTTTTAAAATCACTGAGTTTTCCTCTGAGGGGAGCAAAACATGACAAGTTAAATGAATTAGGTAATGCTTTACCCCGTATAATTTATGGCACCATGGGGAGTGGAAGCACACACATCTCTTCAGCTCGAACTCGGTTGCTCCTTGTGGACTTGAACTAATAAACTAGAGGAGCTTGGAGATGAGATGAGGGAGGGGAGGAGTCTCCCCCTTCATTTCTTGATCTTGGAGGGGCTAGCCTAAGAAAATGATTACCAAACACCTGGAGCAACACCTAATTAACCAGAGTGAGATTTTAGTTTGGCAGGATTAAATGCTGACAAGCACTCAGGGTGCTGTGGGTCTGGTTTGCTTGCTACTGGGAGCAGGGGTAATGTGTTACACTGCACAGCCCTGTGGGAACATAAATTTGGGGGAGGTTTGAAAAGACAAGGACCTTGATGCTCAGATTTGTTGACTGACATTCCACTTGTGGACAGCTGGAATTAAAATTGATGGGGCAGGGTAGCGTGCTAGAAGTTTTGTTGGTCTAACTGGATATAGTTCCACTCAAGTTCATTGTGATTTATACTGGCATGAGGGACGGTTCAAAGAATCTGCAAAAAAGCATTGCAATTAATTCAAAATCTAGAATAGGGAGAAGGTGATTTAAATAGAAATCTTAATTCGGTTGAAGTCTTGGTGAGGGAGTGCTTCTTCTGAGAGACGTCCAAACTCTTTTTTCTGGGGCAGGATGGCCACACTGGTTGATGCCAGTGGAAGATCTGATTTCCTCACTTTTTGTGGGCCTTTGAGGAAATGGGAAGATAAGAAAACACATCTTAATTGAGTAGGAAATAAAAACTTGTTAGTGAAAGCATCTATGTATAGTTAAAAAAATGTACAGTAGCTGTCTTGGCTGTCATTACACGGGTAATCCTGAGAGGAAACCTATGGTAGAAGTGTATTAGCACAACTCTGTTGATATAATTGAACAATGCTGGTTTATACTTGTAAAGTCCTGTGCTATCTGCCAGGGGACAGAGAATCAGCTATTAAGAGAGTTGGAGGAGTCCTTACAAGATAAAAGGCAGAAATCTTTCAAATACTTTCCTTGACTGTCCTGCTTGCTTCTAAATATGCTCACAGAGACACTACCACCTCCTCTCCAGGTAGTCAGTTCCAGACCTTTCTTACCTTTACTGTTGTGACAGTGCTGTGTGGGCATTTTATGGCTCATTATGATTAATAATAATAGTAGTAATAATAATAATAATAACAACAACAACAACTACTACTACTGATATGCTATGCTGTGCTATGCTGTGCTATGCTATGATATGCTGTGCTATGCTATGCCATGCTATGATTTATTAATCATAATCATTATAATTTCTAAGCCCACTTATTGAATTTGCTGTTCAGGATTTCATGTCTGATCTACCTCTGGATCTGGAAAACTGATTATTTTCTTCTTCTGTGCAAAACACTTGTGCTTATTCCCTCAGACTCTGTAGATTAAAAGTCCTCTCTCTTTTGGTCTGATATCTTTTTTCTTTTTTAACTTCTGATCTTTCCAGTAACTCCTCCCCAGACTTTCTTCAATTGGTTCTGAGTTTAGCCAAATGCAGTTCTTACAAATTGCTCTTTGGTTTTGTTGCAACATTTGCTAAATGTTGGTAGACTGTAATAAACAACCAGCTCAAGTGAAGACACACAGAGCAGGATTCAATTACCTAAAGTCAGGACATTTTAAAGGCCTTAAGGTATCGTTAATACCTTAAAGTAGCTTTCTTCTCTTTACTGCTCCAAAAAGTGTTGATTTTCCCTTACATCTTCTATCCTATTTGCTTCTCCCACATCTGGGATAACTTACAGGTACCTCAAATGATACTAAATGACTGCATGCAGCCAGATGTCATGAGTCTTATGTTCAGCATTGAAAACTTCACCAGTGTCAGTGAATATTAAAATAATATTAAAAGAAGAGAGCTCATATGCAGGATGTTGGGACTCACATGAAGCCTTGTTTCTGATGTTATCTTAATTTTTGCACTTCCCCGCTCCAGCGCACTCTGCCATTTAAGTGGGATCACGAAATTTTCTGCATCATCGTGAAATTGTCCATAGCTGTTAATCTGTCATCCAGGGTCTGTTGGGGAACTTCATTTATTCACAAAACTAGTTTAGCTTCAAATTGCAGCAACATGTAAACTGAAGTAAGGAGGGAAAGAGCTAACCAATTTTCTTCAGTTACTGCAGAACAGAGGGTTTTCATGAAGGTAAAACATGATTCCACCAACATTTCCTTCTCAAACACTTTTGTCACAGTCTGAATGGATCTTTTAAAGTGTTTGTGCCTGTTGCCAGATCACCCAGTGCAACAGTATTTGCAGCCTCTTTTATCCAAGTTAAACACTGGTGAGCATATTGCAAAGCCAATATTTATTTAGTATCTAATCAGGCTTCTTAAATTATCCAGGCCCTGCCAAGATCAGCAATATAATTTGAGCTCCACACTCACCCACCACCACCATTCACCTGGCACTGGGTATGAGCTGAACACTTTGATAGACTGCCATGGTCATTAGGATTCGGAGGTGACCATTTATCACAGCAAATGAGTAGGAGTTGTGTTTTCTATTTTCCATGCACCATTAGGCCTGGGGTGTTTGCACTTCATGGATCTCACTCTGAGTAAATACATTTGGAAGGTTGATTTCAATTGAGCTGAAACAGTTTCAGCCCAGACTTCAAGGCAACACATGACCAACCTGTGTAATCCCAAAGGGGACATCACAAATGGTTTTGGAGTTGTTGTGACTCATGTTCCAAAAGCCACATGCTATCACACTTGTATTAATGCTAAATACCTTATTTAAAAAAGGAAAGGACATTCCTTTGATGTGCAGTCCATACTGAGTTCAAACCAAGACGCTAGGAAAGCTAGAACAGGAGAAGAAACAATACAAAACACCACAGGAGAATTGACCAAAAAGATGTGACAGGCAGGTACATAAAATATTCACCAAAGTCACAAGAGATTCAGTTTCAAGTAATTCATCTGAATTAAGCAGAGAAAAAGCCTGAGCAGGGGTGAATTACACAGAAAATGACTGAGGTCCCTTACAGGCAGCAAATGTCTCTTGGGGGAAATCTCGTACTTCCACTGTGCTCGGAAATTCAGCTGGAAAAACCTTCCATGAAGAAAGCTTCACCAGGATCTTTACATTCCTAAGAAAATATTCCGTTTCAACCCACCAGCTTTTTCCAGGCCAAAAAAGTGAGGTCAAAATATTCCTAAACAGTATTACCATACTTCTGAAACAGCCAAGAGCTGGATTCATCTGTCCAATGTAGATATGTCAAAGTTTGTTGTGAAACTTCCATGAACAGAAGGTTTTAGCAGCTTAGAAAACAGATATGCAGGACATTGTAGGTAGACTGGATTCTATTCTGGAAGGAGAAAAAAATGGTGAGGTAGGTTATTCCTCAAATTCTTACCCTGACATTTTCTATTATGATTCTATTCTGATGTTACATATTGTTCAGTGCTTTCAAACACAGCAACGCTCTGATGTGGTACCAGTTACCCAAGAAAAATCTCAGTTCAGAAAAGGTCCAAAATTGAGTGAACACGTCTAGGTGAGTTAAAATTTTGAGGGGTTTAAGGAACTTCAGTTACATTTGGATTCTCACTCCTGAGCTCTGTCTGTGCTAGGAAGGGTGGTGGTGCTTAGAGAAAATCACTCTGAAGCATTTGGAGTTATGAATGAACCTTGAATTTCTCTTAATGGGATGAGCTCTAGGTTTGAAGCCATATGGCTTCCCACTCATGTGGGAAAATCCAGAGGAAATTCAGATTCACTGAAATAGACATTATACAGAAATAGATCAAGGCAACTCATGCCTACGAGATCTTTCTGTCTTTAAATACCAAGGAAAGGAAAAAAATCAAAGTGCCTTACCTTTACATGATGTAGCACTGTTGGACTAGAGCTCAGGTCTCTGCTCACTGCAAGCACTGTCATGCCATCATGCCATCAAGCCACGACGTTTGTGTCCATCCAGCCATCATCATGATCTATAGCGCCTGGAATTCCCACAGTCCCCAGACTCCTCTGTCTTCCCTTTGTTTCCCTGTAGGATTCCCGTGGTCTGAGCGGCGGCAGACAGCCCAGGCATCTCTGAAAAGCTGGCCTGGGCTGCTCCTTCCCTTGCTGATTCATAAACTGGAATGGCAGTCATTCCTAGGTGCCTCCTCAACAGCCCTCTCACACAAGCTTATGATCAGCTGCAGGAGCCTTTATTTTCTTGTGGTCAACCACTCTCCCCTGAAAAGTCTCTGGAGGAAGCATTATATTTCCTCACACAGGCTTTGAACTTCTGGATTAGCACTTTCGTTTGCAGCCCGAGCACTTCCTGCACAGAAGGAATTTGTTCCGCAACCTTTGGAGAAACCTTGGGTTAACACGAATGAGTGAAATCTGACAGCGAGAGGCTGTTTCCAGTTTCCCTTATGCTAACAGCCCACAAGGTTTTACCTCCTCCCAGGCTTAAGTCCTGACTCAGGATGAGCTAAGTGCTTTGTGAAGTTCCTGCCCTACAGTTCCGCCCTTTCCAAGCAGGAAAGTAGCTTGAATTTTTTTCGCTGGGGTTTCATTACCTTAATTAAAAAATCTTGCAGTTATCTGTTGGGTGAGATTAGCTATCATAAAGAGCTCACCTGGGATATATTGCCGTCTTAAAATTTTCAATATCTGGATTCAGCCCCTCCATATGTTATGTTGCATCAAACATACTTACAGAGGTGTGGGCACCCTCCATCCACAAGGAAGCAGAGACTGGAAAATACTGGGTTTGTACTCAAATATTCTTAAGAATATTTGATAAAAATACTTTTAAAAATTCAGGTAAAATTAAGTCTTTTAAACCTATGTACTTTCCCTTGATTTGGTCAGAAATTAGGAAAAAAAAAAAAGAGCTAATAATATGCATCTGTAGGACAAGTTCCCTGTAGCCCAAACCAAAGGGCCAAGGTAAGGAGCATGACCCTGATAGCACAGCTGAGATCTCAGCAGTTGCTCCTCTCCCTAAAATTACTTTATCTAACAAGGTTTCAATAATGCTCTGGAGATGCAGGTTCCTCCCTGTTGGCATTAGCCCACATCCCTAACTTTCAAGTGCAATTATGTAGGATTCACTCTTCATTTTCATCATTTGCAAGGCCAAGTGGAAGGTCCTGCACATGGGTTGGTTGAGCAAGGCCAAGTGTAAGATCCTGCATGTGGGTCAGGGAAATCCCATGCACAAATATGGGCTGGGTGGAGAATGGATCGAGGGCAGCCCTGAGGAGAAGGACTGGGGGGTGTTGGTGGATGAGAAGGTCAACTTGAGCTGGCAATGTGCACTTGCAGCCTAGAAGGCCACCTGCACCCTGGGCTGCATCAAAAGCAGCATGGGCATCTGGGTGAGGGAGGGGATTCTGCCCCTCTACTCTGCTCTCCACACCCACCTGGAATCCTGTGTCTGGCTCTGGACCCTGCAACATAAGAAGGACATAGACCTGTTGGAGCGGGTCCAGAGGAGGTCCACAAAGGTGATCAGAAGGCTGGAGCACCTCTGCCATGAGGCAAGGCTGAGAGAGTTATAGATGTTCAGCTTGGAGAAGAGAAGGTTCCAGGGACACCTTGTAGCAGCCTTCCAGTACTTAAAGGGGGCCTACAAGAAAGCTGGAGAGGAATATTTTACAAGGACATGCAGTGACAGGATGAGGGGTAATGGCTTCAAACAGGAAAAAAGGAGATTTATATTAGATATTAGGAAGAAATTTTTCACTCTGAGGGTGGTGAGATACTGACCCAGGTTGCCCAGAGAAGCTGTGGCTGTCCCATCCCTGGAGGTGTTCAAGGCCAGGTTGGACAGGGCTTTGAGCAACCTGGTCTAGTGGGAGGTGTCCCTGGCCATGGCAGGGGGATGGAACTAAACGATCTTTAAGGTCCCTTCCAACCCAAACCGTTCGATGATTCTATGGTCATGTGGACAGTTTTATTGTACACATTGTTTTATTGTACACAAGGACTGTCTTAGTGTTAGATCTGAACCTATAAAACAAGTAGAAATTAATGTACAGGCATGTCCTTCTTTCAAACCTGTTACTGAATGATTTTTATGGCATGATAATTGTTGGGGATGGGATTTAGTTAACAAATGATGGAAGTCTCTATTTTTATTCTTTGCTGTTTTCATTGCTGCCATCTTCTTAATGGGAAAAAATATTTGGGAAAGGAGCAAGATGTTGTCTATGATGACATTAGTCCAATGTAGAAAATTTCCAGCATTCAGTAAAAACCTAGTTTAGACTGAACATGAACACAAACAAGCCTGTTTTTTAAACAGCCTCTGAATTGAGCTTTCCAGGGAAAGAAACCTGGAAAAAATTGAACTTTTTCTGTTGGAGCGTGCGTGGTTTTGGTTCCCACCCGCCGCCAAGGGAGTAATTTCCTTTCTGATTCCTCCTGCTGCAAGTTGAGCCACCTCCATGGGATGGGCATCCTGCTACTGCATTGGAGATGGAGTTTGGACACTTAGAGAGCCTCTGCATAACTGGGGAAAGTTCTTTCATTTTGTAGAAGGGTCCAGAAATACTGAGGGCTGGAATAGCAAAACTCTCACTATGATTGTATTCCTAGGATACAGATAACCATTTTCACTGTGGTGTGTCTCAGTGGTCTGGAAATCCTCAACTCCCTGTTCTGGGACAGAGCATATAATGGGCTCCTGAGGAGGGGAAACCTAGAGGTTTTAGCAAGGAATACAGCCTGATTAATAGCTGGGACCCTACTTGCATTTTAGAGAAAATTCACTGAAATTGGATTTTTCAACGTTTCAAATTTTCTCAAAAACAGCTTAATAAGACGGTTTCTACTCTATTTTAGGATAGCAGTTAAATAGACTGCATGAGGAATAGGACAAACGTATAAAGACAAGGAGGGGAAAAGGTAAGCAACCACTTTCCAATATAAATAATACGACCCTAGAAACATGATCAGGAATTGCAGAGGATGGCTGCTCTTGTGCTCTGGTCATTAATATGAATGCCAGGTGACGTCCAAGTCCCTGATAAATTCTTGTAGACCAGGGCAAGTTACTAATTCCCTGTGCCACAACTCCTCCTCTATAAGATGTCCAAGTAAACCTGTTTCTATCCCACATGTGAAGTCCATCCTTGCAGGTCCCACTCCCCTTCCCTTGTAGAGAAGCTGAGAGTGGAGCAAGGGGTTCTCAAGAGGCAACAAGGTCACTGGAGAAAAAAAAAATAAAGAAAAAAAAGGAGTCTAAAACTGGCACTTTTCATTTCATTGGCAACCCTTGGTGCATTTTTGTCTCTCTTTCCTCCTTCTCACACTTGCTTGTTCAGGAAATGAGGAACGATGGAATTCGTGGATTAGAATTGGCTGAGAATTTTCTGCTAACACTTTTTTCCTAGAAAGAGCCCCAAATCACCAAGCTGCAACCATTTCCTTCAGGTTGTTAAAAAATCACCACTAAAAAATAGAAAAGAAAAAAAGAAAGTTTTTTTGAAGTTGTTATATACAGCTTTGAGCTTGTTCAAAGAAAATGTTTTAATTTTACTTTGAAATCGCTCTTGCTTGAAGAATCTTATTACTCTGTTTTATTTTTTTTTAAAAAGACCTAAAAGACCAAAAATATCTCAAATGACCCATTCGGAGTTTTTCACAGATTACTGGACTGCAAAAATTGTCAAGTTTTGACAGGAACACTTTTGAAATCTGAAGTTGTCACAGGACAAAAGGAAGTTTCACAACCAGCTTTATTTCAATATTATGATTATTTTCTTTGTGTGTGCCTTGGGTGGGGGAGATTTTATGGAAATCTGATTGAAAAATATGTTTGCTGGATCTGGCCACATCCTGCGTTCTTTGTCCCACAGCAAATCCAGAGTGACTTGAATAATCTTCATGGCTTTGCAGGCTGTGCTGAGATAAACAAGAGCAGAATAATTTGTCATGATATCCCTAGAAGAAAAGCAAGTCTGGATGTCACATCGTATTCATTTCTGAACACATAAGAGTGTTGCTCTGGTTTAATTGCTAGTCCATTGTTGGCAGGCTCACCAACTCCTGCCTGAAAAGTCTGTCAAGAAAAGTGGTCACAATATTAGTTCTGAAAAGCTTCTCTGGACTTTGGGAAGAACTGAGCCTCCCAAAGTGGGGGCAACAATGAGCAGGAATACAGAGTTTATAATGGTCGTGGAGCAAATCGGAAGGCAGCACAGGAAGGCTTTTCTTTGAGGGCTTGGAGCATTCGTTCCCTAATGGTACGACTTCAGGTGGGCCAGCTTGCCACAATTCAGCAGTATTTCTACTGTAAGTGATCTTAGAAGTGACAGGGATTTCTGAAATGGAAGGACTGGGAAGACAGTCATTGCTTCTTGCTGTCTTCCATCCCAGGGTCAGAGTGCCGAACTCCAAAGCTGCTGCTGCACTCACCTTGTTGGCTATGGCACAGCATCTGAAGGACACGTTGGGAATAGACAGGTTTCTCTTGTGGACAAAGGTGTTTTGACAACAGACACCAAGCAGACAGTCTATACAGGACATATGAATGCAGACCTCTGAAGTACCATGATGGCTTATGAAGAATTGTGATGGTCTGTCTTCTCCAAGGCTGACTTTGAATGGGATCTCAGCAGCTTTTATACTACAGCATAAGTTTGTCTGCGGTGTGGTTAGGTTCAGCATGTGGGTAAATTAGGAACTGTTCACATGACATGATGTTGTCTCTTAAATCACATGAAATTAAAAATAAAAGGCAAAGGGAACATTAAGAAAAAAACTGAGGCAAACAAAATATACCAGTTGTATAGATGCCAAATATGCCAGTTGTAGACTGGTACCTACATGTGTAAATAATTAAGTCCATGGCCACATGAACACACACAGGATTTACTAGGAAAGCTAAATGTGCCCAAAGAAATCATGGCTACAGAAATGGATTCAGCTGTAACATTTTCTTTGCTTCTTGCTTTAGTTTGGGGGTTTTTCCACAAAAAAAAAAAAAAAAAAAAGGGGGGGGGGGAGGATCTAGTTCAGCATTATTTTCTCTGAAACAAATCTTTCATGTAGCTCAGCCGATGTGATATAAAATGGCAAAGAAGAGAAAAGGGTTTGGAAACTAGAGAGACTACTGCTTGCAATGGAGAAAGGGAAACTTCAGGTCCCATGAGGCACTGCAGCAGTTCAGGGAGATGACCGTTACCTGTTTATCTGGCCTCAAAATCATCAGCCTAAATTTTTAGAACTATGTTCTACTAAAGCTCTGATCCTTTGGATTTTTCATTGCTGTTTCAAAGGTCTGTAAATATTAAATTATCCAGATTTCCCATAGGAAGGAAATTCAATTTCCAATTTTCATAACATTTGCACTAGTAGAAAAGCCATTTTCTGGTTTAATATTTGGATTAATAAATTCTGGAAAGGCAACATCCCCTCACTTAATAGAATCCCAAATAGCTCTTTATGATGCTAGTGTGCCAGTTTCACCAGAGTGAAAAGTCACACTGGTCTGGGCTGGAATTTACAATCAAAACCAAACGGGAACAGACACATTAAAAAGCAACTAGAAGTGTAGTGGTTAGAGTACGTATTTAAAATGTGTAAGACACAGTTGCAGTTTTCAAACAAATAAAAACAGAGGAAGGCCTTGAGGTTTCATGGTTCAAAGACATACACAACCATTGGAATATCATCTGCTGAGAACTTTCTCTTTTCTCCTTTCTCCTTCTCTTTCTTCTCATTTCATTAGGGTGACTTGCTGTTCAAAGACACACTTAAGTAGAAATATGCACTTTTGTTGTGCCCTCTCCTCTACCTCATCAAGCCTGGGCATATTTAAAGGACTAAAGATAAAGAGGAAGACTTTAAAAGACCTTGATTTCATGCAGACTGGAGACATTTTTGCCATCTCAGATTTTTACAGGACAGGGAAATTCATTACAGCACAGCTAAGATGGCAAAACCCTTCCAGCAGGATGAGCGATGCACAGGACTATGCTCTGTTCACATTGCATCCATTAGGTGATTGGCGCTATAAAAACACAGAGCACTGCTACTGGTTTGCTACCGTTTTCTCACTCCAGCAGCAACCATGTTTTAATGGTAAAGTCTTGGTATACTTAAGAAAGAAGATGGAAAAGTATTCATTTGTTAGCAATTTTCATTGCCAAAAAAATTCTCTTTTTTTCAAGTCAATCACAAAGTCTGAGGTTAGACTTCACAGAAGTTTATAATAAAACATTTCCCCTACAAAACTGGAGGGGTTTGAACTCAATCAGCAATTACTAATGATGTTTATTCATGTTATGGTATTTATTTAGCTGCATAAAATATGCCAGGGATTGGAATTTCTCCTGGCAAGTCCTGCAAATGTGTCAAGGAAAAATCTCTGTTCTGAATTCTGCCAGTGGAAAGCCAGAATAGACTGTGCTTGCATTATTTGTCCTCGAGCGAATATCTCCAGTGAATTGGAATTGTACAGCTTGCACGTGACAGTAAAACCCAGCCAAACAAGTGGAATTCAAGTTCTGTCTGTCTCAGATGCTTCTGTGGCTCTCATCAGCACGGGACCTCCTAAGTCTTAAATGTGCCTCCTTTCGAAATTCCCTTGCATGACCATCATAGGAGCAACAACATGTTTTCACTAGTACACAGAAGAGAAGAACATTCTCCAACCTTTCAAAACTTTGAGGCTATGGTGAGTATGTGAATTTAAATGTGTTTCCGGTACCTGAGATGTTGATGAGGTTTGGTTTATATGAAAATGCAAGCGACCTCTCAGAGGCTTCCTTTCACCTGATTTCCATTCTAGAGAGACAATGCTTTTTGGGGTTTGTATCATGTTGTCTATTTTCTACTAGCATAAGAACTTCCTTGACGTCCTACTATTAACATACAGAACCCAAGAGAGAAGTTGCGAAGAAAGGAAAAAAATTGACAATCAAGTGTCACAAAGCAGTAGTACCTTAGCACAGACTTTCTCGCAGAACATCTCACGTATCCCATATTTCCAGGACATATCCTGCACCTTGTAGCAGGGGTCTATGAGAAAATGCAGTGTACAACCTGCACCATCACCTTTTAACTGTTCAGCCAATCCTTCCAGATATTATAAGGTCAATTTGTGGCACTGAAGAAGGGCAATGATGATGTTTCTAAGATCAGAATTAATATAAATATATATGTATATATGTATAAAATATCTAGAAGTCTGAAAAAATGCCAGTATTGCCAATAAAAAAACCCTTGTTCGCAAGTTTTTAAAGGAGAGGAGGTACATACCATGGCTTTACTCTTTCACTGAAGGAACTGTTTCAGCCTATGTGTATTCATTAATCCCCAGTGTGGCTGAGGCAAATGTGAAGTGGGCAAAATTTCTTTCATCATATTTTAGTTTATGGTCTATCTTCTCCAGGACAGGGAATGTCAAACCAGCAGCAGCCCTTGTAACTCTCCCAGGAACAGAGTAGAGGTATCAATTTAACTCCAGCTTACATAGTCTGGCTTGGACAAGGAAAAAATAGGGAGAGAACTTTATGTTTTTAAAAATCTTTTCTGTCAGTTTCATTTTAAGGCCTCATTTCCACACCCCCACTAAGCCCAACACCAAACATAACCCTTATAAATCTGTGCCATTTGATTGACATTAGTGGGTACAGTGACCAACCTCAGTTAATGTTTTATATACTTGTGGACCATGAAAGATCACTATAGCCTCTTCAGAATTACTGTATGACCCTGCTCATATCAGAGTCAACTTACCAGCATCATGGCGGTAGAATAAAAATTGATTTTTTAAAAATATATTTTTGGGGGGACAATATAGTCATTTAATCGGGGTGACTTGCTGTTCAAAGACACACTTAAGTAGAAATATGCACTTTTGTTGTGCCCTCTCCTCTACCTCATCAAGCCTGGGCATATTTAAAGGACAAAAGATAAAGGGTAAGCCGTAATGAGTGTGTAGAAGACTAATGCAAGAAGCTGCCAAGAAAAACAAAATGAATGTCTATGTGCAAACCACATCCTTTGAAATATCCACAATGCAATCTTATGCCCCCATGATTCATTATCCTATCTGTTCTGTGTGTGTAACTTCGTCTTATTCATTGAAGAATCCCCAAACGCACTGGCATACACTTGGGAGGATTGTGCTGGACATAATTAAAAAAGGGAATAAAAATTTCCCTGCGCAGTGAAGAAATGGTGAGAAAAGGATGGATTTGTGGTTTCATTTTTTCTGTAAAACTCTTTTCTGTGGTCAGTACTACTGCATTGCTCAAAATAGGCATCAGACATGAAAAGAAGTGGTCCTTCAGTCCTGCCATTACATCCTTCTGTGTTCTGTTCCTGTAATTGCCCTGTGCCAGCATTTCCTCTGATCCATGGACCCAGTCCAAAAGACAGACATGTCCTTGAGCTGTAGGATTTATGGCTAGAAGATTACCCACAGGCATCTCTTAAGTCCTCATTGATATCCATGGTGAATTTTCTTTGACACGGGCACAGAAGTTACGTAGGTTTCTGAGGAGGTTAATGTAAGGATAAATAGTGCTAACCATGAGGAACTCCAGTTCCATGGAATCATAGAATGATAGAATGGTTTAGGCTCAACAGGACATTAATGTCCATCTAGTTCCAACCCCCCTGCCATGGGCAAGGACACTTCCTACTAGACCAGGTTGCTCAAAGCCGCATCCAACCTGACCTTGAACACTTCCAGGCATGGGGCAGCCACAGCTTCTCTGGGCAACTTGTGCCAGTGTCTCACTACCCTCAGAGTGAAAAATTTCTTCCTGAGATCTAATCTAAATCTCCCTCTTTCAGTTTGAAGAGCCTTTACCCCTTGTCCTATCACTAAATGCCCTTGTAAAATGTCTCTCTCCAGCTTTTCCAATGATACATATACTGCAGCTATTATCCCAGATACACACCAGATGGCTCTTGCAGTTCTCAGTTTATCTGTGGAAACAGTAAAGTCATCTATGAAACCCTACCCTCCCAGACTGACATCTACCTGGACCCACACACAGGGAAACCACTTGTGGACAAACACACACACTTCAAAATCCTCAAAACTGTGGACGAATCTCTTGATTTAGTCTTGAAGATTTTTATTAAGATGTTGGGAAAAGCATCAGTACTGGTCAAGCCACTACATTGGAAATGGGACAGATTTAACCAAATATAGAGAAGACTTTTGCAACTGAACTAGCCACCAAAGCTGAACTTTGTTCTTCTTGGATTGAATGAAGAGCTGGTCAATAGAGTTTAGGTTATGATTCATTCACTCCTAAAATAGAAGTCTAAAACAGACCTGATGAATCACAACTAAAAGTGGCTACTTCTCTTCGTTGACTATAAATGGAGCCCGGAGTGCCTGGCTCAGCAGTAGATAACTATGTTGTAGTTACCCAAAGCTAGGTGAGAGGAATAGAACCTTAGATAGTTTTGTTTAGCTATTTGGAATAGACTATCCTTCTTCTTGAAGCTGCCTTTAGAGATAATCTCTCTTGCAGGAAGGAAAAAATATCTTCTGTGAAAATCACATCCATCATAAAAACTCAATGTGCTGCATCCTGTATACACAAAACCTGAATACTTGGAGAGTTATTTTTTGTAAGTAGGAATCTTTATGTGCCCACAAGACTAGGCAGGAACATTTTAAAATGTGTTTTAAAAAGTACTCCACACCTGCAGTACTGTGTTCAGCTCTGGAGCCCACAACATAAGGACATGGACCTGTCAGAGTGGGTCCAGAGGAGGCCATGAAAATGATCAGAGGGCTGGAGCACCTCTGCTATGAAGACAGGCTGAGAGAGTTGGGGTTGTTCAGCATGGAGAAGTCTCCGGAGAGACCTTAGAGCCCCTTTCACTCCCTAAAGGGGCTACAGGGAAGATGGGGGGGGACTGTTTATCAGGGAATGGAGCATTAGGATGAGGGGTAATGGCTTCAAACTAGAAGAGGGGAGATTTAGATTAGATCTCAGGAAGAAATTTTTCACTCTGAGGGTGGTGAGACACTGACCCAAGTTCCCCAGATAAGCTGTTGCTGCCCCATCCCTGGAGGTGTTCAAGACCAGGTTGGATGCGGCTTTGAGTAACCTGGTCTAGTGGAAGATGTCCCTGCCCATGGCAGGGGGTTGGAACTAGGTGATCTTTAAGGTCCCTTCCAACCCAAACCATTCTACGATTCTATGAAAAGTACATCTTTTGTTCAACAGCTGGCACAAGTCTTGACAGCTCAGGACTACTGTAAAATTTTTTGGATGCAGGTGATCCTTTTCTTTATATAGCACTGCTCCTTCCACTGTACCCCAATGGACTTCGCAAATTCGTACTCAATCTACAAGAGAATAGTTCTCATTTCCTGTGTTTCCAGGAGATATGTTGTCAGGTCAGGTATGTTAAACAAGAGCTTGACTCACCTAGTAGGAGCAGCTCCAGTAGTGCGGCACACCAGGTGCAGGACTGATTTCAAAGAGCAAGACAAATCCTGGTTTTGCATGTAGGCGTCTGCAAGTGAGTTGGAGCCTGGGTTCACGTTATAGCCAGTGGAGGGCTAGTCAACACAGCCAACAATCTAGCAAGCAACCACTAAACACACGTAGGGGCTTGATTCACCCATCTAAATACAGCCAGCTAATGCCATTTGAGAAGGTCCAAGACATCCATACAGATGTCATATCTGGCAGACTGACAGAGGGTTTATAGGCTGTTCTCACCGCTGCGGTGAGGAAACATGGAAGTCAGGAGGGATATTTACACAATACTGGCCACATCTATGTTTAAAAAAAGGAGATATCTATGCAATGGATATGTATAGCTGGTGTTGCAGGTAAACACTGGTTTTATGAAGAGCTCAGAAACCTGGGGCACAAGTAGACATGCAGTTGTGGATATCACATCCCAATCCTTCTCCTAAAAATTATGTAGAATGAACCCCTGTATGTCAATTATCTTGCAAAGCAGTTGTATTATACTATGTTCTGCCATATGCATTTCTAGAAATATCATAGCAATAGTGATGTCTGACTGTTGAGACTCAATGTTCATTGACTACCATGAGAGTTTAGGTACTCAGTGCACATGTAGACAGTGTTTAATTCTCTCCATCGACCGTAAAGGGAGTTATAGTGAATGAACTCAGCTGTAGGCAACTGCATTGTGGATTTGTACTTTCTTATGTGTAGGCATCTCAATTTAGGAATCTTAATCTGTGAGCTAACTCCCACCCTGGATTACCAACTTCTTTTATTTTGAAGAAAAAGCTCCATTATACCATTTGTAGCAGGATTTGGGGCCAGAGTGAGCAGTAAAAGTGGTGGTAGGAAAATTAAGTTCTAAAATCTCCATCATCACATGAATGGTTTATTGGTTTGCCTGAGAGATGCAGGATGAGACAGGATGAGTAATAAGTGGTTTCAGCATTTTAATTTTTTTCCCCTTTTATTTTCTTTTTTTCATTTTCACAGTTTTCAGGGGGGTTTCACCGCAATGCACAGCACTCTGGAACATCTTTGTTCATACTACTGCAATATGCAAAGCGCAATTGAATGTGGATCATTTAATAAACCTACAGTCTCAGCCAATGCAAACTGGAAGGCCTGGTCAGATAACCTAATGTCTGCTCCTGCCTACTCCTGTCCGCCTTCCACTCTTTGCACCTAACCCCTAATTTAACCCAGCAACCATAATCAAAAAAGCTGAAACAAAGTGGAAGGACACAGAGATCGGTAGAAAAGCCTTTCTAGACTAGAAAACATTGTAGGGCACTGCAGACCTGCTGCTGATGGGCTCAGGTATCACCTGCCCTCTTCTGCTTACAACCATACAGGCAGATTAGTATTTATTTGCTTATTGTCAGCTTCTACAGTTTTTGTGTGGAAGGGCAAACTTGCAATACCACTACACAATTTTTGCTTATTAACCAACTCCACATCTGTGCTCCAGCAACTAAAACAGAAGTGAAGCAGCAACAACAAAAAAAATGAGTGGTTTGTCTCAAAATTTATATGGCCCAAAGCACCAGCAGCTCAAGAAATGAGAGAGCGTTTAGCTCTCTCCTGGGACTCGTGAAAAGAAGTCAGAGACAAGTCAGTCCTTGGGCTAGTGCTGGGAAATAAAAAGGGACCTTTTCTATCTGTGCATTCAGCAATCTCTGGCTGCACTGAGAACCTCCTGGCTTTCCCACTTCACCTAAAGCCTCCAGGTGTATTTTATAAGCCTCATAATAGGTTTGGAGCCTCGGTTCAGGAGTTTAATTTTCACGTACGATGCCATCTGCTGTCTGGACAGCCCTAAGGGGAATCCTTATTAAAATAACTCTGGAGCAGTAAAGCCATATGTGTAGCTTTACAGCTCATGGAAGGAATTATAGTCATTCAGCCAATAAGAAGAATTGCTCCACGATGGCATGACTTTTCTGTGTATGTAGGGCCTTTAGTCAAAAAGAAGCTCCTCTCCAAAGTGCACTGCGAAACTTCCAAGTAAAGCCTGAACAGGTGACAATTAGTGTAATGAATAGTATTTCAGTGCAGCTACAGGTGTTTTATGCTGCCTAGGAAACAGTTTGTGTTTCCTAATCGAGGAATGCAAAACCTATGATTTCCCCAACATCATCCACTCCTTAGTTGTCACTTTCTGCTCTGAGGTGGGAAATCTTCTGGGAATTGAAAGACTTTAAAAGTTTTTATGGCAAACCCTTCTTTTAGCATGAAGAAATTCATGCATCCAGAAGTCCCCACTGAAACTATAAAAAAAAAAAAAAAAAAAAAAAAGAGTTCAGTGACATTGTGACATTCAATTCATTTAACTTCAGAGAGTCTACAATGCAGACATCACCATCTGAGCCAGTCAGCCAAAACTCCCTTTATAGTCAAGGCTCTTCAATTTGGTCATTGGAGATGAGGGTACTATTCCTAAACCTGATGTCTGAAATCAAACTAATCCTATCCTAAACTACCTATTCCTATTTACTTGCGATATGTGAGGGGTCATCTCAACCTTCAGTGATTACACTTTGGCCAAAGGGAGTGCCATTCAGGCTGTCATTTTGTCACTGGGATGAGAAAATCTGATTTGCTTACCCATGTCACAACCAGGAATTGCTGTAACGTGTCTATAGCCACAATAACACGAAAGCATGTAGAAGACAAGGGTTACAGGCAAAGGTAGTTCCTCTATTAGACCTATTAATGTCACTAGGAAGAAAAGTGACAAACCCTTCTGCGCAAGCCCTTCTTATGACAAAGGTTGAAGTCTAAATAATGTCTTCACCGTTAAATTAGGTCCAGGGCAGTGCCTGTGAGCCCCTGTTGCTGACTATTCAATAGCTATGCATCCATCTAGTTATCTCAAAGTAACGTAAGGAATTATACTTTTCTGTCCTCACAATGAAGTTTACTTGATGCTGCTCCAGTGAAACGAAGAAATTGTATTCCCAGACTCTTGGCTGAATGGGTGTGTTTGGAGGCAGGGTTAAACAGAGCGAGCAAGGGGCTGTGGAACCTTGTGCACATCACCCAGGAATATGCACGTGTTCTTGCCAATGTAAATCGAATCTGTAAATCCAGGCAAACAGTAAAATGCGAGGTTAAATGAGACAAAGAGAACAGCTGAACAGGTGCCTATTGATAACTGAGGCGACGGAGGGAAGAAGGGCATACAGATTTGAATGCTGAGGAGGTGGCGTGGCACAGTACCTGAGAGGGCTGCAGCCCTGTAGATCTGTTGTCAGTGATCTGAGGTCCTCTGCTGCATCAGGCTCCTCAGGTCCTCTTAGGAACAAAATATTAGCAAGGAGGTGAAGCTGTGTGGGAACAAATCAACCTAGTTTTGTAGTGTGAGAAATGTGCTGTGATAATGCCAAAGGTTTTGAGCCATACATCAAACCTCCTTGCATGGTTTAGATGCTGCAGTGTGCCAAAAGTTGATTTCTGTTCTCAAATTAAATACAATTGAGAGGATCCTAACCAAAAAAATCATGAGATAGGTAAACTGACTGACTATCATATCTTATAACAAAGTTCAACATATTCAATAAACATCTTAGCTTCCAGTTTTCCAGCCTATTCCTCCAAATATTTAAATATTTCCTCAAAAAAAAAAAAAAAAAAAAAGCAGAGATATTGCTTTAACTAATTGAAATAGAATAAAAAAATAAAGAGGGGTCCAGTCAATATTTTCCTCTGAGTTACTCTTCTTGCGACTACCTGGTCAAAATGAATAAGAAATTGGTCACTTTTGTAAAGGTGCTGTGAAATGCTGAAAAATAATGGGGAAAGGTGGAGAAGTTTCGGAACTTCTCTGAGCCTTGTAAACAGGCTAGTTCTGCACAGAGCCTGATTATCATCCCTAACTCTGAGTGCTTTAGATTTTCTGTAGCAAGATATCATTTTTTCAGTGCAGTGCAGAAACATCACCAAAATCTGCTTGTTACACCAGAGACTCTCAGAATGGTCCTTGCTTTATGACCCAACTCATGTAGACCTGTGCTTCCCACCTTGATCGTGATGTGGCCTCTTTTGGGCCTCGTGACTCCACCAGTCAGGCACAACTACTCAACGAGATCCCTTTGGCTGCTCCCTGGATGTTACAGGCA
Organism: Chionis minor; assembly: GCA_013398295.1. Lineage (NCBI taxonomy): Eukaryota > Metazoa > Chordata > Aves > Charadriiformes > Chionidae > Chionis > Chionis minor. The sequence continues at coordinate 117,462 of VZSF01004761.1, forward strand.
GGGTTTGCTGAAACAAGGGAGCAGAGGACTTTGCAAGGTTTTTTGACGTCTATGGAGTCTCCTGCAAGGTATGTTCTCTCCCTAGCCACAGCCATAGCCAAAGCCTGTCACCTGCCGACACGGACAACAACAGGCCACTTGTGTCCAGTACAATCAAAAAAGAACAGAATGTGAGAGAGATTATGGCTGTAGAGAACACTCTACCAGTCCTCTTGACTTTAATTAGGCAACTTGAGAGGAATTGTAGCTGCAGTCTGTTGAGTCTAGGGAATTTCACAGGCTTAGCTCATGCTAGAAGCCAGGAAAATCCAAGTTATCAATAAGCAACAACAAGAATACAAGGATCTCTATCGTGATAGACTTATTTATGGCATGAATATGTAAGGCAGGAAGGTATTTCTTGCTTCTTTTCATGGATGTGGAAGACCACCCTCAAAAAGATGAGTTTGTCAGAATCTATAAAAAGCTCTGTGGCAATATGAAGAACAAAATCTTACTTTTTATAAACAGAACATCTATTCTTAGCCTGGTAATTTTCCCTTTGCATCAGGATTTCACTGAAGTTCAACTTGATGGCATGGGAGCCATGGAATTGTATCTGTGTCTGTGTCTGACTTTAATTCTCATGATCCATGCAGTTATCTAGGAGTAAGGTACCAAATAACCCTGTAGACTGAGCCTAGGACATTTGTTAATGCAAATCACTGCAGTTTTATTGACTTAGGGGACTAGCTAAAGTACTGATTTCAAATTTTCAGGTTATTAATGTTTATAATTTGGTCTTCTATAATTAGAAGTCATCAAGACCCAATCAACAAGCTCTATCTTGCTTGTCATCAGTAAGCAAATGCTTCTTGGAACTGGCTTGTTTTGTTTCCTAACCAGCTGGTATATTAATCCCAGAAATTCAATATTTACCTAAGATAAAATGTCCTCCCAAGAGAAGTCAAAGCTAGAATGCTTCTGTCCTGATCAAGCGCAGGAAGAACCAGTGGGAAACGTTCCCCTTTTCCAGAGCTCAGTTCTGACAATGGGAACATGGAGGAAATAGCTAACAGATTGGAAATAAGAGGGAAAAAATGCAAAAAATGTGAATGTGGAATGAAAAATGGGTGTGGGGTGAATTGCACATAATGGAGTGTGACAACTTTTGAGCTCCAGCAATTGTTCAAGGATTTTCAGACTCTCCTCCATGGAAAATTCAGTCTCGTATGCCCACGTGGTTTTTTATGAAGCCACCAGGGCTTCTTCAGATTGACAAATGGTGGCTCTAATCTGGTGACATTAGCTTCCATGAACAATTATAAAGGTTACGCAGATGGTAAAGGTTTTAGCTAACAGTAATGTCAGCAATAACACACAGACCCTCCTGGGCAAGTCATCTGTTTTCTCATGTAGACTTAAATTACTGTATCCTTATAACTCCTACCTCCTGTGCTATCTGGATTCAGCTAATACTGTTACATTATGGCAGGTTACAAACCCATCTTCAGTTGAAAGGTACACACATCTTTAACGTTTTTCTGAACATTTCGTAACAGGTCAATAACGAGGATAAACAGACAATCCAAATGTTTCAACCCATGATCACACCCCACTACGCTGCTTTTCCTTCAATGCTAATATTAGAGCTATTAGAGATATTCCTTTCCATAGAAAAAGTAAATCATGCACATATGCAAACACACACCACAAAGACAAAGCTTGCAATATTCAGAAGTATTTGCCTTTTTAGTTTGATACTGATGTGCCTAGCCAGGCACACACAGTTTCTCAAATTTCAGAGTGAGTGTCTGAACTATGAGAAATATAGACAAAATCATTCGAACTATTTAGCATGCAATAAGATGTCACTTTAAGGGTTACAGGTAGTCTCCAGAGCTACAATCAACAAATGCTGCAGGAATTTAAAGAAACCCACCTCAGAATCAATCCTAACATAAATGACCCTCTGATGAGAATACCTGGAAACCCACAATGTGCTCTTATTATACTTTTCTCCTTTCCTAATACACAAGTGTTATGAAAACATCACAGGAGGGCAGTGGGGAAAAAAAAAAGTTGCACGTCCCTGATTTCAAACGTCCCTTCTGGCCAATACAGAAAGTATGCTGTGAAAACTCAAACATTCCTCTCATATGTCAATTATTAGCATGGGTATCTTTCCCACCTTGATGGATTTCAGGACTACAAATATATCATCAACATATTTGGCTCTCTAGTAGGTCACCTAGTGGGATGTTCTGTCTCTGAGAAGGGCCAATGCCTGGTGCATCAGGGGAAGAGATAATGGCTTCAGATTCTCTTATGTATGTAGCATAGTATAGCACCATCCAGATATATCTTGGGAGAGCTTTGAATATGTTTCTTTGCCTGAAAGAAATCAGGGGAATTCTGCCAATGCAACAGTCTTGAAAAATGTGACAGTTACCAGGTTCCATGTAAAGTCACAGTAACACCTCTTTGTTGACAAAGTTTCACTAGATGGAAAGTCTTTCTACCTGAATTCCCTGGTTCCTTCCTAGCAGGAACGCAGTTTTACTACGGGAAGTGAGTTACTTGTGCTAGGAAAACTTGTATCTTACTGAAACATTCTGAAAACCTTTATTCAACACTAAATTAAGGGACAGATACATAAGCCACAGAAGGGTCGGCTAGACTTAGAAAAGTCACTCCAGGTGCAAGGAGTGCCAAGACCTCCAAACAAAACAAGGCTACTCCTCCCCTGGAGAACTGGATGAAGGGAAGGGAGCTCAGAAATCTAGTTTAAACACAGGCACTGATAAGTGGAAGTAAAAAAGTGTCTTAATCTGGAGCTGCATTTTCCTCCAGATGACAGTTCATTGCCTAAATGCAAGTGTCTGAGGTTGTTTTAGGCACCAAGACACATCTTGCTGGGCCTGCAGAAGACGACTATGACATGTAAGAAGCTGCAAGTAAAACCACAGGTTTCCAAAACAGTTTGATTATTCTCTTACTAAGCATACATTGTCCAAAAAGATCCATTATTGTTGTGTTGTTAGTACTGTATTGCAGTTATTATACAGACGCGTACCCCTAAAAATGTCCACGGGAAAGTGCCTGCATATGCCCTAGCGATGGGATTCTGTTTCCTATACTTTGTTGCTTAATGGATTTTGAAATTCCGTATATTAGCCAAGTCATCTACATGAGGCTTGCGGATACAACGGAAGATCTATAGGAAACCTCCTCCCCTCTGGAAAGTACTAGGAGTCCAGACGGAATAGCCCAGCATACTGTAAATTGTCCCAAACGTCTGCGTCTGGGCAACTGAATCTCAGACTAGAGATTAAAACTCTTTATGGATCTTAGATGGATGATGGAAAGCTAGTCATTTTATTCATCAGAGTCTAGAGACAAATTCAGCTGGCAAAATGCAGGTCTTTGTTTTAGGGAGAGGTGTACAGCTTAACCGTATTAACTAGATGTCCCTCAATTATAAAGAGGTCAGAGATCCCCAGCCCACATGTAACTAGCTACCTTTATATGGATGAATACACTCGCTGAATCCCAGACGAGAAGGTGAAGACCATCACTGAGGGTCAATGCTGTTCCTTACTTTACGTGCCTAAAGAGAAATCATAATCAGGCTTCCCTCAACACCCCTCTTAGCAAGAACGTATCTATCTGTTCCTACTGTCTCTTTCTATATAACACCAAAGCACTTCACAATGATAAACAAATAAGCCCTAGAATATCCTCTATAAAGTAAGGAAACCACTTTCATCTCGATCCCACAAGGCAAGAGTTGTTAAGTGAGCTTGCCCATGTCAAGAAGTCTTTGGCACGGGGCTGCAACACAAACTTCATTCTGTCCATTCCCAAACAGCAACCCACCTTGAATTCCTGAAGCTGCAATAACCGTGGTCAGCCATGTGTTATGGACAAAGGAGCCTGACGTGTAGATAGAATCACAGAATCACAGGGATTGGAAGGGACCTCTGGACCTCTAGTCCAAACCCCCTCCCAGAGCAGGTCCACCTACAGCGGGTTGCACAGGATGGCATCCAGGTAGGTTTGGAATTCCTCCAGAGCTGGAGACTCCACCACCTCTCTGGGCAGCCTCTTCCAGTGCTCTGCCACCCTCAAAGGGAGGAAGTTCCTCCTCAATGTGAGGGTCATGATCTTTTCTAAGGTCACACAATGGCTTTCCTAGGTGCTCCTTTCTTACCAGATGCACTGAGGACAACAAAACCCATAAATAATGGGATGAAATCAGTTGCTACCAAGCAATACAAAATGAAAATAGAGTAGGGCAATGGAGGGAAAAAAAAAAGAAAAAAAAAAAAGGAGATGAAAGCCTGAAAAACATTGCACAAAGGAAGGGAAACTGCAGCATGATTCCCTGTGCCAGGCAGCTGGCCCCAGGCCAGGCTGTAATGAGGACCATCACCCCAGGAGTGTGAAGCCGTCCCTGCTTGCTGCGCCTCTGTTTGACCATGAACCTGGGTGTTCCAGCAGCAGCATGTGAAAATATTTAGTCTGCTGCAGAAGGGAATGTTTGGGAAAAAAGATAGGAAGGCCTGCATTCCTCCAACCCCACAGCCTGGTCCTCCCCACATTCCCTGGCACCCTTCCAGACCTCAGGCTGGACGAGGGTTTTTGGGATCTTTTCTTATTTTTCTGTTTTCTTGCTCAGATCGAATGAGAAGAGAGTCATGCTCTGATACCAGCCCTTTAGTTAAAAATAAGAGACAGAGAAATCACTGGGTGGGTGTGGAAGGGTTTTGGAGAGTGGGTAAAAATCCCTTTCTTCTTTAATCCTCCTTCTGTCTTTGCACCATCCATTTAGACGGGCAGCTTCACCAGACAAAGTCAGTTTTCCTCTCTTTCAGACCCCAATACAATAGATCCCAATTTTGGCCCTGACACCTAAAACTCACTAAAACACAGACATTCTTCTGGAAATAACAATTAAGAAAAGTGAATTCAAACAAGTGAAGTTTGTTGTCACTCCTCAAAGCAGTTGGTATTGGCCACAGGAGATGAAATGAGCTGCGCATAGGACTCAGCTGGGTCATTTCTGGTTTCTCCAAGCAGGTTTGCTGCTGGGTTCATCCGCAGCTCACCTGTGAAGTTCCAGGCACAAACACAGGCTGGGAAGAGAATGGCTGGAGAGCAGCCCTGACGAGAAGGACTTGGGGGTGTTGGTGGATGAGAAGGTCAACTTGAGCTGGCAATGTGAGCTTGCAGCCCAAAAGGCCAACCACATCTTTGGCTGCATCCCCAGCAGTGTGGCCAGCAGGGGAAGGGAGGGGATTCTGCCCCTCTACTCTGCTCTCCACACCCACCTGGAATTCTGAGTCCAGCTCTGGAGCCCCCAACCTAAGAAGGATGTGGACATGTTGGAGTGAGTCCAGAGGAGGTCCACAAAGGTGATCAGAAGGCTGGAGCACCTCTGCTATGAGGTGAGGCTGAGAGAGTTATAGTTGTTCAGCTTGGAGAAGAGAAGGTTCCAGGGACACCTTGTAGCAGCCTTCCAGTACTTAAAGGGGGCCTACAAGAAAGCTGGAGAGGAATATTTTACAAGGACATGCAGTGACAGGATGAGGGGTAATGGCTTCAGACAGGAAAAAAGGAGATTTATATTAGATATTAGGAAGAAATTTTTCACTCTGAGGGTGGTGAGATACTGACCCAGGTTGCCCAGAGAAGCTGTGGCTGTCCCATCCCTGGAGGTGTTCAAGGCCAGGTTGGACAGGGCTTTGAGCAACCTGGTCTAGTGGGAGGTGTCCCTGGCCATGGCAGGGGGATGGAACTAAACAATCTTTAAGGTCCCTTCCAACCTAAACCATTCTATGATTCTATGATTCTATGAAATAAGAGAATAAAACATAGTGATGTAAAGTAGGTGTAGAAGGAGCTTCTCCCCTGTGAAGTGTGCCATAAGGACACTTTGGACACATCTTATGAGGAAAAAATAAAAAAAGATCAGTGCCAGGGAGCATTCCCAGGCCCTGGAATTCAATCCCTCAGACGGTTAAATTGCCTCAACAGTCCCCAGCATTGTTTTGGCCCAGAGCAACTAGCACACTCTCAAGCAGGCATGCTTCAAAAATTAGCACCGCCCAGGGACTGTTTCCCCATATATGACTCAGATGCAGACACCCCGTTTTGTAGGCTATGGAAGTTTAATAATTTAAATATGGTCAGACCATGCTTAGCTGGCTTCAGAGACAGAGAAATCCCTGAGCCAGAGCTTAGTTCTGTTTAGTTAACTAGTGCAGATGAAGCCATTATTTGTTATTCTTCAGAAGAATTCGCCAGCCACAGGAATGGAGTTATCCATGAAAATCAAAAGGGGAAGCCTGGCCACAGTAGAACTGGTGGAGTTTGGCTTTTGATGGCTTTCAGGAAAAGATTGTTTTCTGAGGCTTAATGAACTAAGAGAGGAGATCCCAGTCTGTGCAGCAGGCCTTTGACTTGTCATCCATCTCATCCTCCCTTCCAGCCTTTTTCCGTACTTTAAAACAAACCAGTGTTTGCCAGAGCAGGACAAGAAGATTTTTCCCATTTGTTTGGAATTATCTATTTACACAAAACCTTCTCCATTCTGATACAGAAGGAAAGCAAAGAAACTTGAAAACATCTCAAGCAATGAAATTTATGAATAAAACAGGAGGTGAGAAGGGAGAGGCAATGGGGTGGCACGTTTTGTTCTTAATTGAGGCTGCTTTTATTTGATATATGCTTTTTTTTAAAGAAAAAAAAGGAAATGAAAAGTTGTGTGGATGCATTCCATCATGGGAAGGTAAAAAGAGGGTGTCACAACCTACAGAAACAATATTTTTAGGGGAAATTCAGTGCTTGGTAACTGACTTTGAAAAAAGTGAGGCAGAAAATGTATCTCAGAAGTTTGAGACTGTCAGGTCATTTATGGATCTGAAGGGTATAGACTTTAAAAAGTCTGTTTCTCAGGGAGCAGATATTCACTGTATTTTGAAAAATCAAGTCCTTTTGGCATAGCTCAATTGGAGTTCCTCCATATCCTAATGTTTAGCAAACCTTCCGCTCTCTTAAAGAGAATCAAGTAACGTTATGTAGATTGAGAGCCTGATTCTTTCCCAGTTGGTCTAAGTCAGGAGTCACAACAACTCAGTGAATGGCTTTCGCATACCACAGTTTCCCAAATTAAAGGCATGTACCACCAATGGGGAAAGCAGGAGTTGTTGGGGAGGGCAGAGAAGATTCCAAAAGCAAGGAAGGCGTCACTTCTACAGGCAAGCCCTGTTCTACCTTTGGGATTTCAGTGGTCTTCACCTCATATTTTTCACACTGTTTTGACTCAGGAGTGCTGGGTGAACCTGCTCTGCAGCGGAGCAAAGCAAGTCAATTCACTTGCTTTGCAGACGAAAGGGGAAGAAGTCAGAATAGTTGTCCTATCTTTGCAGCCTCCATGGTGGGATATTCAGAGAAACAATATCTGTGTGGCATTAAATGTGGGTAAATTCATTTGCTTCTACTCATCTCCAATTGCCTGCCTGGACACAGACTACTGGAGGGCAAACTACCTTTGAATTGGGTTGGGACAAGCTTGTCTCACTGTTAAACTTGACCCAACTCAACCCCCTTGTTAATCTTTTCTAAACATGAAAGCACATTCTCAGGGGTTGAGAACCCAGGCCAGTCCAAAGACATATGAACCAGATTAATCTCACCAGGATATGGGTGGGGACCAACACAGGGAAAAATTCAGTCCATTTCATACCAAATGGATCCCGAGACATGAAGGCTTCAACCTCAGATGATTTCTGAATTGAACTTCTGACCTGCCAGAGAGCTAGCCAATTCAAGTCACTGAAGCTGTATGCATAAATATTTATACTTTTTTTCAAATGTACAAACATAAACCCCTTCCCCAAAAGGAAACAGCATGCTCTAGCTAAAACCTGGCCATATATTTTTACTTCACAATGAAGAACTGAGGTATAAACCCTACAATACACTACCAGGAAGCCTGAAACTATAAAGTTAAAACCAAAGCTATTCCAAGTTAATAGGATCCATTTGTCATGCGAAAGACGCACCGGCATATTTTTTTCTTTGAATGTAGGAATTAGGTAAGTGAAATTGTCGGGCGTGCATGTATGAAATGTAATCTGGCTAACCCCAGCATTCCAGCCAGCTTGGGTTTCAATAGCAGAAATATGCATGATAAGTTTTATTTAAATGCAGGCAGCCTCATCTTAATAACTCCCTTGTTGCTCGGAGCCCAGCATTTCAGGATAGAGAGACCAAGGTTCTATCCTCAGTAGCTCACTGTGAAATTATAATTTTTTTTAACTGGAGAGAGCAACGATTTTTTTTACAGATGCTGGCCTCTCTAGATGAATAGCAGTATAACAGAGAAAAAAATATAATCATTATTTTTATTTATTTATTACTGCTCTGGCTGACACAAAGGGATAAGAGCAAAATCAATTCAGAGGCTCTTCATAGAGGCCCCTAGCATATTTCCCCTAAGACTCACAAATCAACACTGCTAAGTAAAGAAATTTCCACTTAACACCTCATCACCCCCCCCCTCCTCACCAATGTTTATGTACATACTTACCTTTATTAGTGTGGGGGGAGCCCCTGGGATCCCTGGTATTGGTAAAGAAAACGTGTGCGTTTGCAGGGTAAAGGGCAAGCTCGGGGTTCTCTCATTTGCTGGTGGGTTTGAGTTTCTAGTGGTTTATGCAAAGTCTTATGGAGGAGGGTCTGGCAAAGAAATCTTTACTCTTGGAAGGAAAAGGGAGAATTAGAGGACAGAGGTTGGAACTATGCAATAGGAAAGAAGATCAGTCTTAAATGTGGGAACAAGTTGCACTGGCACGAGGTGTGTTAGTGTCGCTTGAGGTCACTCCACCACAAAGGGGTGTCATTCCACAAGCAAAAGCAATAGTTGAGTCCGGCTGACAGAGGATTTGGCTTTTTGACTTGAAATGGGAGTTACTGGGTTTTGTGGAGGAAATCAGATTTAAATGAACCAAGTGTTTTCTCCAAACAATTTCAGTGTTCAAACCTGTCTCGAGTCTGAATTAAATTATATATAGTAATGTTCTTTACCATTAACAAAAAAAAAGGCAAGAAGAAGAAATTGTGACACAGAGAAGGAGACATTCTTTCATTATAAAAATACAATTTTGCCTACAAAAATAGAACTTTTCCAGTGTTGACCTCCTTATGTAACAAAATTTTTTTCCTCCAGTGTGGGTGCCCTCAGGATGAACCATGAGTTCAGCAGCATCCTTTACTGGGTGTCTGTCAGAAAGGCAGGATGTTTGCATCAGTCTCCTTTATCAGAAAGAGTTAAGGATGCTATCAACTGAACAAAAGGGAAGGTTTTGAGTGACAACAGATGGAAGTTGAAACTCCATCAGAAGTTTAGAGGATTTGATATTACTTAATACAGGCATTTTACAGGCACTTTGGAATAATCAGATGAGATACTCTGATTTTTTTTTCTGCTATTTAAACTCTGAAACATGTCACCAATGCAGCTCTTGGAAATGTAGACGTCTGCTGCATGAAATTAGAGAAGGGAAAACATTTTCCAGGAGAGGAAGAGTTTGGAGGTTTACATGCACATCAGGGTGCCCTGCTAAGTTTAGACACTAAATTTGGAATGAGCCAGTATGGAGTTTGTTGACTCTGGCTGGTACCTGGCTTGATCATTAGCCATAATTTTTGTTTGTCTGTGGCCAGCTGTCTCACTTAACCATCTGGCTCTTCCTCAAAGACATTCATCCATCTCTTTATTTCCTTCAGTGACAGCATGTCCTGCTTTATGGACATGTTGCCAACAACAGATTGAAGAATAGGCCTTAACAATTCAAGATTAACCAAGCTTTTTGTTGTACAAACCAAGCAGTTTCCAGCCTGTTTGCTACTCTAAGGACGAATCATTTCGGCATCTAAAGAATTGCAAGGTCAAACTCAGAAACAAATCCTTGCTGAACAGTGGGTCACTATGCAACCCAGTGTGCAGCAATGTTCTGCTTGGCTCATTGCAATCACTGAGTTAATTAAATGCTGTACCCATACACCTCAGTTGTAGTCAAGTGCCTGTTTATACCCACTAGTTCTTCAGACATACCTTCCTTCTCTTGATTCATGAAGAAGAGTTTCATCTCAACAAATGTAGTTATCAACAACGTCAGAAGACTTCATACAAGGGGAGAATTTGCACTAGTTTGCTTTTGTGGAAGTTTTTAGTGGATAATTTGCCAATGTGCAGTTGAAGTTCTGTCTTTCCTTTTGCCTGGAATTGTTTTGGAATGTTTTAGAAATGTTAAAAAAAAAAAAAAAAACAAACCCAAAAAAAAAAAACAAAACCAAGCCAACAAAACCTGGTAAGACTAGTCAGGCAGACTAGTGGGAATAAAAAAAAAAAAAAGGCAAATGCAAAGAAAAATGTTGAGAATTTGAGACTTAATTTGACAAAGAGTTTTCCAAAGTAATATTATCGGGTTTACTATTTAAAATAAGATAATAAGATTCCCACAGCACTTGCTGCTACCCATGCCAATTGGGAGACTGAAACTCTCTCTGACAGATTAGGCAGTATTATAAACCCTTCCTCACCAAAGGAGAACTGGGAGACAGGAGCACTGAGTTCATTTAACTAATTATGGATGTCAATTGCAGATCAACCCATCTCACCCTGGAGAAAAATCCAGTGGTTCAGATTAATTTCAGCAATGCGCTAACTGAAAGGCCTGGGAGATTAAGTCCTGCTTAAACAGCATTTACTTGATGTCATCTGCATTAATGGAAGGGAAGCATGAGGACTGTTACTCTCCACCAATCACCACCACTCGTCTCATGGCTATATCCAGTTCTTGCCCTACCTGCAGGTAAAATTGTCTGTTTTTCTGAAAGCAGAGATACCTGAAGATGAAGTGACCTGCACAAGGGTGCACAAGAAACTCGTCCTGCAGCCTCCTCTTGCTGACCACGTAACCATCCCCATCCCTCACTGTTACTGTGTTCTGTTAAATTTATTCAGGCTGAAGAAAGTGCACATGAGGTCACTTGAGCCAGTGCAGTTTAACTGGATAGATGGGGTTTTTTGTTTCTCCTAATATTAACCTCTGCAGGAGCAGCTGGCTAACCGTGGCAATTGTCCATGAATGCACTTAACACTCACTTCAGCGTTATCACCCAGAGCTCTTGCTGGTGAGGACAAGGCAATTCACACATTTAACTCTCATTAATGTAATAGCTGTTGCACTCAGAAATGTCTCTCCTTCCTCTTGTTTTCCCCCACAGACACTCTGACAGGGGCTGGGAGCAGAAAGCAAATGAAATTCCATCAAGCCTTGATTGTGTCTTTCCAATCTCAGGTCTGTTCACTGTTGGATAAGATAAATAAGATGTATGTTATGACCGCACATGAATTCTTCTATGGTTCCTTTTATACCTATGAGTATACACACCTCCTTCCAGGATAGCTGTTGTCCCGCTGGAAAGGGTCTATAAATCCTTCCTGAGATCAAGCATGCATTCCTTGAGCAGTCCGCAGCAGAGCTATGATTTTCTTGCACCAGCCATGACACATCTACACTGGCATCATCCATATTTTACATTCAGATGGGAACATTAGCTGCGGACATCGTTGGAGAGATGTTAACACAGCCTGGTTTTGCGTGAACATCCAACTTTTCAATGCATAGAGATTGTGCCACAATAAAAGGTGCAGAATACACCCAGACAGAGTTTCACGGCACGAGTACCGCTTTACAGAAACAGCCAGATATTTTTGTCCTGTTCCTCTGAGAAAAGGCCGGGAGGGTTGTTGGTAACCCGTGCTCTCGCTACAGGCAAGGCTCTAATTTTGGGCTAGTTATTGAGTTGGCTGCCTGTTGAGTATCACTCTGCCTGCAGATCTTCTGCCTACAGCAGAAGAAGAAAACTCCAATCAAACGCGTTGCTCATTCCAGATATGTGTCCTACCCAAGATTTGTCTCTGAAAAGCCTCCTTTTAAGAAGCAGTTCATTTGAATACGAAGGCAAAAAAAGGATAGCCCTGCAAGGATATTTTTCTTCAGCGAATATTTGTAAACCATATGATTGTGGCTTTACACAGCTGGAAATCATATGTTGCCTCACCAGCACTGCAATGTGTTTTGAGCAGAGGGGGAATGGGATGTATTATAAGCATTCAACCCTTTCATTATCCCTCCATCCCTTCCTTCCTTCCTGCCATACCTTTCTTTATTTCTCTCATTTTCTCTTTCCAAACAGGGGAGAAGTGAATGTATAGGATGTTTCATTTCTCATCCCTGTGCTCAATCCTTTTGATTTGTCAGAATCTGTCTGTCTGTCTACTTTTCCATCATAAACCATGATGCTTTGCCCAATTTTACCCAGTTTCTTTCCCCCACTATATTTATACATCACCTCTCCCCGTGACGGTTATGTATTTGAATGAGCAGAGTAAGTTGATTTTGGAATCAGTCCTTGCCATTGCTTCTGCCTTTATACAGCACCTTTCCTGACTGGGTTCTGGTCTATGGTGATGAACTCAAAGCATTACTGTAAAAATAATAATAACTGCAGCAACAGTAATACAGACAACAGTTACTGTAATTCACTCTGAATTTCCCAAACATGGACGCATAAGTGAAACCTGTTTGCAGTTAGAAATATTATAAAAGCTTGCCACTCCCTCAGCATCCAAAGCCACTAGTTTATCCTCTAGTATTATTTTCTCATGCTTCAGCTGTAGTCTTCACACAATGTTTAAACTTCAGGAATACAAGCATTTTTGAGCTTTATTCTTTTTCTCCCCAGTGACCCCAAACTCTACGACAAAGCTACACATTGCAAATGTGTTACTTGTGGTAACCCATCAATGCCTAAGCCAAACAGCATGTTGATTGAAAACTCTCTCTGATTTCATTTGCAAAGTATGTAAATACTTTGATTTTATCAGATACTTACTTGACTTGTTTAGTTGCAACATGGTTTAATACGCAGAAGTGTCATTTCTAACAATATTTCTGGCAGGAATTATTCATGCCTCTCTAAAAAATTTTATTTCAAATTATAAATTACTCAATACCTTGGGGTCACATTGCCTTGGTTAAATGCTGCAAAGGTTGCAACACACTGGGATTTCGCACTGTCTCCAATGACTACTGTCTTTTTTGTGAGCAAGCATAAATACTTTTAGGAATTTAGATAAAATCTATGAATTTTGACTGACTTTTACTTTGAGATTTGGGCTGTGGGAGGTGTCAGCCACCTGTTTCAGATCACCCTGCTTGGTAAATCATACTATCCACTCCAAGATTTCGGTGGATTGAAGGAGAAAACCAAAGGAAGGAAGAAACAGAGGGAGGACCATTTTTCTTCCATTTATCTCCAACGCATTTTGTGCAAATGACTTCCTAATACCCATTCCCATGTTCTATCTACAAATAATGGAGAACAGTATACTGCCTGTCTTAGGCATGCACCTACTTTTATACATTCCCTCTGGACATCTTTTCATCATTAACAGGGAGGGAAAAAAGATCTGACTTTTGGAAGACAGTGACACATGACACATAGACCGCTGAGGCTCCTCGAAGAACCAGCCTGACTCCCCACATACATTTCTACCTTGGCTAATGTCAACCCTAGCCCAAAGTCAAGGTTAGTTGAGATGACAACGATACTTTTAAACAATTATGAGCACCCCAAAATAATTTTCTGGCAGTGATACCAGCTGGCAGAGAATGGCCAATGTCCTTCCAGTTAAACTCTCTTACAAACACAGGGTGGTGGTAAATATCTCTGTATACTGGGCATGATTCCTGGCTTATACTAACCTCATATCGTGCATAGGGATTTTTCTGGGACATTGCCAGTTGGCCCAGGAAAAAAACATGCCAGGGAACATGCTAACAGTTCAAAACTATAAACTCAGCTATCTCACAGTGCTTAGGAATACTCCCTGGCATTTTTAACTCAATAATATAACCATAACCTCCATGGACATGGCTCCTATGTCACATTTGCACCATCAGGTTACACTGTTCATACCAGAACTCATCAGCATACATCTTTCATTTAAATGATTTCGCTGCTTCCCTACAGATTCATCATGTCACTTCAGCCTTCATCAATCCTCTCCAGAGCCTTCATCCTTCTCTGCAACCTACAAAGCCAAACTCTCTGCTGGTGGCAGCCAGCATTGTCCCATGAATACGAGTGGAACGATGCTGAGTTATATCTCCTAAGGGTCTGGCCCGAAATGATTAAACTTCCTCCACAGACTTGGTTTAGTTTTCCTTTACTGGAAAGAAGGTGTCTAAGGAATGTGATGATCTCAGTCACATTCACGCTTCTTGAAGTGGAAGACTACCCACATCATCTGATCTTTCCTCAGTATTATTACAGACTCATGCTGTGCTTTTTCAAGATCCTGTGGGCCAACGTGCTATCCATGTGGCAAATAAAAGCCTCCAGACACCTGATCCTGGGGATGGAGCAGAGCCAGGGGGCTGTCAGCAGAAACAATATTGCTCAAAGGGTGGGCTCAAAGCAGTGAGGTCAGCTGGTGTGCCAGAGCCATGAGTCGGCATTTAGTGGAGTGAATGCTTCGCTCGCTGCCTCTCTCCTAACCCCGTGTCTGCTCTGCAGATGGGAAAACACATTCCTCTGTGCATGGCAATTCGTTCTGCCCTGTCACACCAACATCAGTGTGGGTGCCTGAGGTTGCCGCTGAGGGATGAAACCTTCATCTGATTCCCTGATAACCCCTGCAGCTAACATTCTCGGGACTGGTAGCTAAATACTCAGTTCTTTATACTGTTAGGAGCCAGAAATACTTTTGTAGCTGGTTTTCATGGGATCTTGACATAAAGGGACTGGAATGCAAATGTCTTTGGGGGCTACTACTCTGAATGAATCCTGATCTCCAGTTCTGGGTCTTTGATCCTGAACACCAGTTCTTTGCTTCAGTGCTTTCCCAGGAGTGGATGACATTTACTTTCTAATTCCCTCATGGAGAAATAGCCTTTGTGGTGTACAGGCTGGTCTTAGGCAGCTTCATGTTTCCCTTTGAACACTTTTAAAGGAGGAAGCCAGAGCCACAGCATTTAAGCTCCTCTTATTGCAATATAAGCTCAGTTACCTACATCCACACTCATTCTCTAAAGACAACCCCCATCAAGTGAGACCGACCTCACTGTGCAATAGAATTAGTTTTATTGCGTCCACACTTGTGAACAGCACCAGGGCTTTTGGAAGCCCAGCCCACGTTTCTCCATGCTGCAAGAAGCTGACTCAGTCTGGAAATTGTACCCTTGTGAATCATGTGAAAAATTATCCCTGATTCCTGGGCATGATGGTCAAGAGACAGGGGCTCTGGCAAACCTTTTGGAAAGATACCTGTACCTCTTGCACACTTAAGTGTATTAGTTTCTGTATTTCGTCAGAGACACTGTAGATGCTCGTGCATCTACAGGATGCATTTCGACACGATGCTAAGTCAATTTAAAATAATCAGTGTTTACCCATGAAGTGATGAAAAATTCATATTTTATGAAGCGGAATGCATGTTAGAGCTCAGATTAACTCACCTGGCAAAGACAAGTACGCAAGGACTGTCCATCCCCTGCTTACAGGGGACAGAAGACAACTTTTTAGGAGCGATGATGGAGTGGAGGAAGCATGTACAAATCCTTTCAAAGAAAGAGACCTGTTGATCTGTTTCGTATTGCCCTACAGATACTGTGTTTTCCTGTCTGCTGGCAGAACATCTTCAGATATGACATCTATCATTCTGCTTCTCTTCTTTACCCTCCCAGAGGCCGTGAGGCCTTTACCTTTCCAGAGGCCATGTGTTAAGCATGTTATATTTATAAATGGCTACTGGTACACTTAATTTTTGTGCAGGACAGGCTCTGTGTTTGTAGATCATAAACCTGAAAATTGCTGGCTTTGTGCTTCAGGAAAGCATCTGAACAAAAACCTGGCTGCAGCAGCAATAGGCATAGTCATATTCCCATAAGCACTGCGTCTCAAACACCAGCAAATTGTCCCACTGTGTTAGGTCCTGTGCATTTCCACAGTGCAAAAGAATCGTTGACTCACTGTCACGTGTAGCTTCAATATTAACTAAACAGTAGGAAAAGGGCTTGAAGGAGTTTTTTCAAACCTCGCAATGACCACTACAGCTTGTCTGGGGGAAGGATGGAAATATTCACCCACCGTAGGAGAGATTTTCCTTCAAGCCCTCCCAGGCACCTCTGGGCCAGAAGGCTGTTAGCTTTGCACTCTTCCCTTCCTTACCTTTCTGTATTCTGTCTGAGAAAAGAGTTATAAGTGACTTCTGAAGGCCAGGGGCTGTTTCCTCATATTATGAATTCAGCTATGACTCATTTGGCTTTCAGAGAGATTAGACTAGAGCTATCTCTGTCAAGGCAGAACAATTTCTTAGGATACCAAACATGGATCCTGGTTGACTGAAATCACTGCCACCTTTCTTGATGGACAGTCTCCTCAGTTAGATAGCCAGTCCATCTTTCGGTAACAGAAAATTATCCAAACTCCCTGCCTGACTTAGTTCAGCAGATCCCTCAGCTCATGACTCTATTTATAATTTCCTTGCGGCTTCACGAGGAATATTTGGGTCCCAAATCTGTTGAACAGGTATAGGTATCTAGTTCTGCTTGGGACACTAGCATTAGGCTGCCACATATGTCAAATGACCAGTGTGACACCAGTGCTTTTTGGTGCAGCAACTGAAGGCAGAATCCCCCATGGTACCCTAAACAGTAGTAGAACAATTTTTGGGCAACAGTATTGACCCTTAGATCACCCTCTTCAGCGTTCTGGTTTGTCTTCTCAGTAATTCACCATTGATTGCACTTTCAAATATGTGTCGAGTTTCACCTTAAGGTTTTTGCATCCGCAATGTGCTTCAGCAGGAAGTTCTAGAGTTATTGTCTTTTGCATGAACTACCCTCTTCCCCTTCATTTGCTGAGTCCTAGTTTCTGTATTGCAAGAAACGGTAAAGAGCCAAATCCCTGCCCTTACCCTCTGTATCACTTATAATTTTACAAACCTCTATCATTCCTGTCTTCAGTTTTCTTTTCGTCTGGCTGAAATATCCAAAACTTGTCCATTTTTTCTGACTTGAGAGTCTTTCCATACCCTTGATTAACCTTTGTGCCTTTCTTGCAACATTTTCCAGGTTTTTGCTTACGCTTTTGAGCAGAAAAGGACTACGAACAAATCCCACAAGGGTCCAGGGAAAAGTTCACCAATGTTTCACAGTCAGTGTCAGCAGTAACGAGGCTCAGTGAATGTGTTATATTCACACATGAAGGAACTGTCCAAGGCATGTAGAGGGTCAGAACTTAAGCTGTAGGTGTTAGAATATTTCTCCATAAAACATGAGAGCGTGTCCACACAGCATTGTTCCAGAAATTACCTCCAGAAATAGTACTTGAATTGTACCATGTTGTGAGTTACTGTTATAGATGTGACTGTAGCTAAGCCAGTAGCCAGCCTACCTTTTAGTTTCCTAATAATGCAGACCAGAAGACCTACTCCATTGCTCTGCAGCTTATAACTGTGCCCTCTGAAAGGAATGTAGGGTGTGAGAAGCAAGAATATATAGTTTTTTTCTGAGTCTACAGTTAGGACAATCCAGGGCTCAGACCTGGTACTGGGATTGCAGGAGACACTAGGGAAAATAGTTGCGCCAGAGACCACTGAAAAAATAGTTTTGCATTCTGGATTAAAGGAGAAATAAGAGCTGACATCTTTACCCAAAGGAAAGATCATACTGGTGGAAGCATATCCAAGCTCCAAGTGTGAGGACAGGTTAATATCCCTTGGTGCTCCATCCCTCAAAATCTGCTGGCAGCTGTTTCTAATATTATTGACAAGCTCCTGCTAGTTACAACTAGGAAGGTGTCACCTTTTGCGTCCTAAAGAAAAAAGAAACAAGACACAAGGGGAGAGATGAGCCAGGATTTGTCTCACTACTTTCAGACCCTCAGGCCCCTCCTCAGTTGGTCACAGAGCAATCAATATAGAGAAATCAGAAATTCATCTGAGTTAGTGAAGACATCATGCCTGTGATGATTGTCATTAGTCCCTGTGGCTTTTGGGCACCTTAGGGCAAATACAGCCTTCTCAGGTCTCTACCCATCCAGTCACCCTGGCTCTTCAGTTTGTGAGCTGGTAGCCTGGTTTGAAATCCTGCCGTCCCTGGAAGACAGAGTCTTTATCATCTCCAGCCATGATGTTGCAAGGTGTGTCCCTGCTGTCCCACAGCTGTGTCCTCAGCTGCTAGAGGGAAAACAAGCCCAGGAACCCCATCCTTTGCCATGTGTCAGCCTTCACAGAAGGTTGGGAGGTGATTCATGTTGGCTGACCTCACGTAGTCATGGGCAAGTGTCGGGCTTATGTAAATAGATATATGAAATCCAGAAATGAGCTAAAACATTCATAACCATAACTGTAAATGAAGATAGTGCCTAGATTTCCAAGTGAAAGCTCAGAAGCACTGGGAATTTGAAGTTGTTTTGAAGTCCAAAATCTTTTCTCCATTTCTCCATGAGAGAAGTCCCTTCCTCTCGGCAAACTGTCTCTTTCCTGCCTTCCCAGACACTGTCCTAAAAGCACCCTCCTTCCAGCCTTCAAAGGGACACTACTTGACTGTGCTACGTCCAGCCTTCAAAGAGATGCTTCTTGCCTGTTCTATATTTCAGTACAGCTTCTGCCTGGAAATTAGGTACGGAGGGATGGTGATAGTGTTGTGCTTACTCAATCTTAGCCCTGTTTAATAGGGAAATATTTGTATTTTATAGGCAACAAGAAAAAACGTTAGTGTTACCTAATAAGTAACATAAATAAATTATGACAGGGACATGTGTCCCCATTTAAGATGATGGTTTGAACAGTTCCCAACTATTCCAGCACAATGTATTTCTTATGAGCAAGATTTTTTACCTGTTTTGATCACATCTGCCAATAAGTGACTTGTGCAAGTGTTTACTTGTCTGCAAGGGAAGAAGGTAACAGTGTGTGACATTCAAGCCAAAGACAGACAGGACACTTTGTCTGATTGTCCCAGTCTAATGGGAGATTATCATCAAGGTGCTTCCCTTTGCTTTCACACAGTTTTCCCTTACGACAATAATCCCGACCTCTCCCAGAAAAGCCTGGGTGCCCCAAAAGCTGGTCTCTTCTTTCAGCTCTGCCAGGTGGTTGAAACGAAGATAATAAACTCTGGCGTCTCTTATTTCTCTCTATTCCAGTTACAACCCTGGTTTTGATAAAAAAAACTTTGTATGACCTATGTGATACAGAGTGTGGAAAGCCAGTGTGAGTGCAGCAGATCTGCTTTTCGCATTTATATTTGTCACAGCTTTGACTGTGGGTTGTTCCAAAGAGTAAATATGTCTGTGCAAAGGAAAGCTGATGGTGAGTTGGACCACGGGACAAGTAGAGACTGAACAAACGCAGTTCAGAACCAGGAGTTGTTAAAACAAGTTTATTAAATAGTCATAATTCTCAGTCAAAAAATACCTTTTCATAAAAACCCAGCTGGCTTATGGAGGAAACTAACATTGCAAGAAGTAAAATGTATAAACAAGATAATTTTTGTTTATAGCAGCACTGCAGCATTATCGGTGGAGTTAATGAAGCCAGGTTTCATGGACTTGGGTTCTGTACTCTGTCCCTGTCTCACCGTGGTGTCCTGGCCCCTCCCTTACAGCCAACGTCCCCTCCTTTCCCTGCTGCAATGCAAGTGCCATCACCTCCCCTCTACCCCGTGTGCTGCTCCAACTGGTCAGCCAGCAGGACCATGCTTGCTGATTGCTCAGCTTTCATCTCAGAAAAGACGAGGGGCTGAAATATAACTGCCTATGTTCTGTTCCTCACTCCTTTCATCACTCATCAATGTTCATAAGTCTTGTAGGTACCTACCTACCCCTGCATCTGGTACAGCCAGTGGGTTCAAGCCAGCTATAAGGAGAGGCAGGCAGGCAGATGGAGAATCAGCGTGATCATATCAGCCCTGTTGCCTGCACAATCCAGGTTAAAATCTAATGAGGGAAAGGGGAAAAAGGCACGAGGCCAATAATTTTGAAAGCATTAAAGGGAGAAATACGATGAGAGAAGCTACATTCCACAGCTGTCAGGACCCGAGGAATTTGTTTTGAATATTTTTAGAAAAGACAGACATTGTAATAAAAATAAATGCCCATTTCCAGACATAGATGATCAAGCTTTGAGGAATGATGGTGGGGCATTCAATACATATTTGTGTCCTGTAGTTAGCGAGGCGCAGGAAGCTGGATTCATATCATGAGAAACAACTTTCCAACCCACCTGTAATGAAAAATGGTGTTTAATATCAGCTCCTAGGGTTATATATTTGCAAGTCAGTAGGCCCAGATAACTCCCTGGAGAGCAGACTGGCTGCAGGACTAGTGTTTTGGCAGTTTCCTAAGCAAAGCAAGCCGTTCCCCAGACACATGCAACTGATTTCAGGGGTCATAAATAGGCTCCTACCCTCCTGCCTTTTTTCACCTGTGCCTGAACCCTGGAAAATTGGTCTGGTTGCTGCTTGTGCTCAGGGAGGGTGGGGACGACTAGTGCGTATCACAGAGAAGAAAAATACAGAAAATATAGGAATCATTGCAAAGCATTAATATGCATTTTTGCTATCCTTATGCTCTTCCCTAGATAACCACTATTAACTACAGTTGCAGAGAGGATATTAGGACAGGGGAAACCTTAGACTGGACCCAGAACGGTCAGTCTTTGGTTTTTATGTGAAACTTAGTTTTCTGGATCTCTTTCCCTGCTCAAAAAGGAAAAGTGGAATAACTGGCATAACTATGCACTAATTCATTTGACATGAGTTCAGGAAGGCTTAAGGCAGAGACAGTACAGGGTCTAACAGATAAGAAATTCATATATGAGACTACTACGAGTGCCAGTCAGCAAGATTTTAAAGAGGGGCAGAAAATATTCTCAAATGAGACCGTATAGTGTTTTGATTGAATGAGTCTAGTTGAGAAAAGTACACGCATAGACTAATCTGCGTAGACAGGTGCCTTTCTGGAAGACAGAAATGAGAAAAAAACAAGTTATGGGGACCAATGCAGGGATCACTGAGTGATATGATAAGATCTGTGGTTTACAGTGAGTTGGACAAGATGATCTATAGCTAATTTCTCACCCTAAAATCTGGAATCAGAGCAATTATATTTCTGGATGTCGCTCATCAGGTATTATATAATTATACAGTAATCAGACGTCCACTTCAACTTCTCTGTGTTTACTGCTGTGTTATTTTAAACATGATTAATTCAAGGCGTGTTTTCTCTTTTCCCTGTAATTCTCCACCGAAATAAATATTGAAAGATGTCATTGAAAGCCTTCTCCAGTGTCTATTTGTGTTGAAAATACTTCTCTTCAGGATGTTGAGGGATGTGTGTATTTAACCCCATCTGAAAGTCAAATGAGTCCTTGACTATTCTGCTGGTTTAATTTGATTCACTTTGTTTATTAAATAAGAGCCAGATGGCAAATGGCCTTAGGGCCACTTATTAATGTAAAAATATATATATATTTTATTCATCACCACTGGTCTCCACTGTGTTTCAAAAACTTGTGGATTGAATTTCATTCAAAACTGGTAACTTTGTGGCAGTACAAATCGCATCAGAATCACTGCACTGAAAGTCTTCTCTTCTAATGATGTTCATAAGTGCTATTATTAGGATTTTATTAGGATTCACAGCTACTTCATCAGACTTAATTCAGCCTGGTGTTTTTTTTACAAGCTCAGACATTGACAACTCCCTCAAAGTGACAGCTTCATCTTTGCATTGGTGTCATAAACACTGGGATACTGGGAATTCTGAATATTTATCACCCGCTCCCAAAGAAACCTTCTTGTGTTCTGGGACACAGGTTTCTGCTCCATTTCTTCATCCCAGAAACCTGCCTTTCGCACCAGAAAAAAAAAAAAAAAGGGACACCTCCCACTCCTTAACCCTCAACACTGCAGTTAACTGCCTTCCTGAGATGGAGGTATTCAAAGGTTGGACCTTCTCAAGCTGGGCAGAGACCTGAATCCAGGTTTCCCGTTTCTCGGGTGTGTGCCCTAGAGACACGTCTCTCCTGCCCAAAGTGACACCTCCTTCTCCACCCATTTCCCCCAGAGAAATGAGTAATGGAGTTGTCTTCTCCAATGCTTGAGTTAGATGTCTAAGCCCTAGGCTTGGGAATTTTCCTTCTACGTGTTTTATTCTGAACATGGTAATGGCTGAATTTAAGTCTGGCTTTTCAAAGCAGTGTAAAAGCCACCTAGCAACATCCATGCTATTAAATCAACCACTACCACTGATATGCAAATGTCTATATGCTCCCTGGCATGTAGGTCAACCAGTGCTCTCCTAAACAGCTCTTCAGCAGTCTTGGGTCAGCACGGGTCAAAGAACAGTCCCCATTTCTGGTATGGATTAGGCCATGTCATTTTGGCAAGTAAAGGGGTGCAAAGTAGCATCTGTGGCAAACAACTTGTTAGATATCAGCCACCTTGTTTTGGAGGACTGCAAGTTTGCCAACAAAACTTTAGGTTGTCCTACACTAGTTAACCTCTAAGTCAAAGAACATTTATGTGTATTTAATGTATAATACAGACATACCTTTTCTGAGCTTGTGCTGAAAACGTAGACTCCCCAAATCTCATCTAATCCTGGTGGTGCCAAGGTCCCACAAACCCTTGAATTAGGGGTGCCAGAGTGTTCAGAAAGCACTGCACAATACACAGACAGCACAACCTCATCTTTTAAGTGTAAGTGCAGGTAATCTCTCACAGAACAGCATTAGCAGAAACTGTAACAATGCCAGTTTTACAGTCCAGTGTTAAACTATTCAACAAATCACAGAAAACCTGTATTCAAATCCCTCTCTGTTTATATGGGGCAGAAGCTGGGGTTGCCATCTCCCACAGGGTGGGCCTGTGTCTCCTAAGAGCCTTTTTTCACTACCTGCTATCAAACCTGTTCCTCCTAAGTGTAACAATTAAGAATCATAGAACAATAACAATAAAAATTAAGTGCTCATTAAGGCAGGGACTGCATCCCAGCCCACTACATGAACTCTTTAGTTGCTGGAATACAAATTTTCTCTCTCTGGCCTATTTTGTGGTCATCCCTTCTATATGCCCAATTTAATAAGTGAAAGCCTATTTTGTGGTCATCCCTTCTATATGCCCAATTTAATAAGTGAAAGCCTATTTTGTGGTCATCCCTTCTATATGCCAAATTTAATAGATGAAAGCCTGCTTATCTGGAGAGAAGACAGAGAATTGTGTGTGGTTTATTTTTGTTGTCGTTGTTTTTCCAGCTGTGTAAATTAGACTACTAAAAGATAATCTGAAAATCTGGTGTTGGGACTCAGACTGAAGCAGGAGCAGAAAATAGTTATTTGGGCACCAGGAGTGAAGAATCTGGTTGGTTTGAGGAGGTTAAGATGCTTTGATACTTTCAGGGCAGCTAAGCCAAGACCGAAAATTGAAAAGATCGCTGATAAGAAATACATCAGGGGAAATAAGAACAGGGGAGGAAAAGGTTATTCAGGGTAAAGAGCAGCAAAGTCGCTATGAATAAAAGAAATCAGGAATTAGTAGACTGTTCCGGAAGTGGTGAGGAGAGAGATGCATCACTCCGTGCCTTCATTTTCCCATATATAAAAAGTGGGTACTTCCATAAAGCTCATTTTTACCCACTGGAGCTAGCAGAAATATCACTTCCATCAGTCTTGGTCAGTATAGGACTATCACACAAGGGTTTTTTTCTGTATTTTTCACTTCTTGTATACGAAGATTTTGTTCAGGTAAAATCTGAATCTGTTTATTCATCTTTAGTCATAGAATCATAGAATCACAGAGGCTGGAAGGGACCTTTAAAATCATCAAATCCAACCATCAACCTAGCACTGCCAAAGCCTACCACTAAACTGTCTCCTTCAGCACCACGTCTACCCATCTTTTACATACCTCCAGGGATGATGATTCCACCCTCCCTGGGCAGCCTGTTCCAATGCTTGATAACCCTTTCTATTAAGAAGTTTTTCCTAATATTCAATCTAAACCTGCCCTGGCGCAACTTGAGGCCATTCCCTTGGGGCCATTAATCCCAGCAGCTGAACTTTGAGAAGATAGCAAGGGTCTAGAAATCTCAAAGACAAACCAAAAAAAAAAAGGTCATTGCTCACCCATTGCTCACCTGCATATCAAATTCGCAGCTCAAAAGAAGTGTCACAGTTGCGCAGTGCTCTGCAGGAACTTCTACATGGAAAGTCCTAGGTGGGACTATGTCTCTGCCTGGTGGGGCACAAAATGTTTCAAGCTTAAAGGCCATGCTCACAGCTACATCGTCTGTTAACCTCTTCCAAATAGATCAGAGAACTATGTCTGTCTGCTTTAACTGGCTTAGAATACTACCATTGAAAGTGAAGCTGCTTTGCCTTGTATTTTTCTTTTCATAGTCCAGGAAATACATTGATTCTTTGTAATAAAAATGTTTAGACACAGGCAAAAAAGTGTTTATTTCAATGACCTTTTCCAACTTTCCAGTAGGAAAATTCAAACCAAAAAGCCTCAATTGCAATTACCCTTTTCATTTGCTCTGTTTCTTTGTTTTTTTAATTAAAAGCATCAATTTTGGTGCTGTTTCCAAGAAGACTTTGTTACAAGGTTTTGTTCCCTGAAATGAATGAATAAAGGAATCATAATCAGACTGCTGGAACTCAAAGACTGCCAAAATGTCCCACATCTGGCACAATTAGGCTTTTATTTGTTAACCGCTTGTAATTTCCTTAAGACCCAGATAGACACCATGGGGCAGACTGATGCCAGCCAAAACCAGCAAAATCAAATGGTGTTTGGTGAATTGCTGTTCGAGGCCAGCAAATTTCAAGATTTTCATGAGAACTGTGGGGAAAAAGCACTGAGAAAACATTGTCCACCTCTGCTGGTACGTGGAATGATTCTTCTTCCTATTGACTGTATTTGGTCATGTCGACGCACAGAAATGCAAAAGAGAATCCAGACTTATCTGAATATCCTTGCACCCTTCTGTCTTGGTTTTCATCTTCATCTGCATTCAGAGCTTCAGTTTAAGTGTCACTTCCACATCACAAGCTGCCTTTTAATGACTCTTCCTATGAATACATCATTTCCAGTCTTCCTGTGTCATTTGCTCTTGCTGTTCCACCAACATGCAAAGAGAATTCAAGTTTCCTAAGACAATTGGTCATTTCAAGTGCACTACTTATAATTTCCCTTTTCAGCCAGATTTTTCCCTAAAACCATTGGATACTGGGCAGCACTATTATAAAAATGACTTGTGTCTCTTGTGGATCTAATGCTGTCGATACTATTGGACCAGCACCCACTTGCATAGGCGGAATTTACCCATGTGGCTGTCAATGAAGGTGATGCCATTTTGCCCCACTGAGGGTGTAGTACATGACCATAAGTGAATGCAAATTCCTCTGGATCTTGCAGAATACAAACACCGGGGAATGTGTTAAGCTGTTTCAGGGATTAATCAAAGTGAGAAGAGGAGACACACACCCAATCCCCAGTCCCAAGTGGTAATTCTTAATTATATTCTGTTTGGATTTGCAAATCTGGAGAAAAAAAATGCTCAGGAATATTGCAAGGGACAAAACTATACAGTTTGAGGAGCACTGCCAGGAATTCTTTCAGAAGCCAGTTATGAATGTAAACCACTGGCAGAAAGCTCATTTCTAGCAATAACAGCTATGTCATGTTTCCTGGAACATAGGCAATGTGGAGTATCATAGGAAAAGGAAAATAAACACCAGTTCACTTTCTGAATCACCAGTCATAAATTCTCACTGAGGAAAAAAAAAACCCACCCCACACACACACAACTCAAAGGAAGTTAATACAGTACCAGAAGAGTTTTCTGACCCCCTCAACTGATGCGTCAAGTGGAGTTAATATTCCCCTTTTCCAAGTTGGGATAAACCTATAGCACTGAGAGATGGGAATAAAACGAAGACAAACCACATCCCCCTTCACTTTCTGAAGTGGGACATGCTGTAAACCCAGTCATTCAATCTGTTTTCCCTGTTTTTAAACTCAGATTTTGCCACTTTACTGGGTCCTTTTTCCTTTCCTCTCTCTTTCCCCTCCCCCCTCTACTTCTTTTTTAATGTTGCTTGCCTTGGAAGAGAGATGGCAAATCACAGGAAATCCCATGATGGTGCCCCCCCCCTTATTGCCAAAATTTCATTTAATGTATTTAAAAGGTGTTAGGGATTGATCTTGAGCTGGTGAAAATACACATAACACAGCAGAAACTATGCTGATCCATGCTTTCAAAGCCTCTAAATGCACAAGAACCAGATCACATCTCCCACTGGCTGTAAAAATGAGAGGTACCACCTAGGTGTCTGGCCCATAAGCCATCTAGGTAGCTGGTACCAAGAGAGTTGGGGTTTAGACTTCCATTTCACATTCTGCATTAGAAATAGTGCTGGGTGTGTTGCATCAAGCCGTTTCAGGTGTGGAAGTCCCATATGGAGATTGCTGTCCTGGTGAACACAAGCAGGAATGACAAGGCTTATTAGAAACGTTGTTGGACCAAAGGAAAGCGGCACAAGGACCATTCTGGTTCTCCAGTTTGGCCATGGCTTCATTCTGCCCCAGCCCAAGCAAGCCAGGCAGTGTAAATCTCAACAATTAAATGGGGAATTAGACCTTCAAAACTCTCACCTGGCTTACACTAATAAAGAGAAAAATCTCAGAATGGGGAAATATCCAATGAAAGTTTACCTGGAGGGATTACTGTGAATATCACTGCAACATGAAGCTTGGCGTCTTTATCCAGTACCTGCATAACTGGGCCCCAGGAGTCCCGTTTGGAGCCCACAGCTGACAAGATGCGGTGATGCAGGGAGGCTCCATGACGCTTTTGACATCCAACGCCCTCTGAAGCTGTTCCAGCAGGCTGAAGGAATCACCGAGTGGCTGATCTGTATCTCCTTCTTCAGGCAGCCCCGTCGGATGGCTCTCTGGAGAGATGGCAAAAGATCAGTATCTGCGTGCTTCAGAGGGACAAATTGTTAGCCCTGGTATGAGCAACAATAGAGGCTTTGAGGACATCGGTGACCAACTGCACCGAAGCATTCCTTACTGCACACTTACCTTCATTATATCCCTGCTAATCACCCCTCTGCCTTTCAGCAGTGAAATGTTATCGCCCTTCAGCAAGGCATCAAACCAGAGCTGTGGAGGGATTGCTAGCACCAACCTGCCTTTCTCATCGACATGAAAGGCAAAAGAGAGAAAGCCTGGTCGGGGCTGTGTTTCGTTGCTGGGAAAGGAGAGCGGGCAGCCATTTCGGTTTTGTGAAATCAGGCAGCTCAGGCTAGACAAAACCTCTGCAAGATCCGGCACAGGGCAAGTCAGATGTGTTGCCTGTCTTTGTCTCCTGCCAGTCAGTGTTTCTCAGGCCTTTTAGCCTTTTTCTGCTTTGCTTTGTTATTTCTTGGTCTTGTTGTTGCTTTGCAAAAGGTCAGCCACATTCTGCCCTGCAGTTTTGTCCACGTGGCTTCGGCAAAATGCTCCATCAAAACCATCTCCTAAAGGGAAATCGGGCTTTTGGATTTTGGTTTTGTGACTTGTGAAAGGTGCCTGTTTCCTGTGGAAAAAAAACACCAAAAAAACCCACAACCCACCACCTAAAAAAAATATGTATTTTGACCTATTTTAACCTAACTGTAAGAGACATACATAATGGAAATATTTGGGTAAAGATGTACAGCTGCAGTGCCTCGTGGGCTTTATTTTTCCTTATGCTTCTGTTTTCTAATCGGCAAAGGGGGACGCTTAGAAATAGTCTCTCTGTGACAGCGGTTCGGGAGAAAAGGCCCAACTTGATTTAAGAAGCAGTCAAATAAATTCTGGTGGTTTGATGTGCACTATGTTTGTGTGACTTTTCAGCCCTGAGCTCTTGGCTTTTGTTCACCTTTATGTAACCTGACTATATCTGAGTATCATACATGCACACGTACTATCACACATGAAGTCCATCTGCATAAGCCTGTGATTCTTCCATGTCAACCATTGTTCTAGACCTTGATGACATGTGCAATGACAATACTGACAGTAGTGTTACCTATTCCTTCTCTGAGTGAGATCTCTGACTAGAGATCACTTCCAAACAGCACATCCATATTTCTGTGGTGTGCTAACTAGAGTTTCTCGGCTGTAAAGGAAGCCTAGGGTGACTTAGTGAGATGGAGACACTGACAGTAGCAGAGATAAATCCCCATTCAATATGTTCAAGAATTTAAAATTACTAATTTATTGTTTGATCCCTCAGTATTTTACCAAATCCACCATGTTATGACTGTTGTCAAGGCAAAATTGATTTAAAATATCCATACATATTTTTACCTTTTGTTCTCCTTCTCGGTTTACTGACCCATGCTCCTTTTCTCTGCTAACTATATTCTAAATCAGATCAACAACCAATAAAAAACCAAACCAAAACAACAACAGAAAAAAAACCCCAAGCAAACAAACAAACAAAAGCCAAAAAAACAAACCCAAAAACCACTGCAATGTGCTTCATTTTTGGACATGAGCACAGGTGAGGATGATACATTTTAAAAATCATCACTGGTGGGACAAATTACTGTCTCCAGATTCCTTTCTCTATCAAATATGAAGGGAGCTTAAATACGTAGTTTATTCAAGACACTCACCTTTTAGGGGCTGAAGTTAGGAAGATGAGTCTTATAATAAGTATTTTCAATAAATTAACATACTTTGGTGGTTGAATCACACCCAGGTTTTATGAAGACAAAGGTCCAGAATTCGTGTCTAATATTCTAGCTTGATTTGCAATGCCAGTTGGAGGTGAAACCCTGGAGCCCAACTAGCAGTGAGCTAATTCATTTGCTGCATGGGCCCAGCACAGTACAAAAACACCCCAAAAAAGCTTAGCTTTAAATTCAGCTTAGAAATTAGTGCGAGGTAGGGACTACTTCACACTGACTGACTGCATGAGGCCATGCTGATTTGGCAGCTAAGACTTTTTAACAGTGTGGACACAGCCTGTCTCAACTCAGCTGGTCATAGTGCTATAGAACAGCCCTGTAAATATTCTATTGGTATCGGTGCAATCAATGGTACCCTCCCCTAGCCTACGTCGCTGTTATGAACTGGCATTAATTAAAAGTTCACCCTCCAACTGGTACATCTAACAGATGCTCAATTTGGTTTATTTCACTTTTTTCATGGAAAATCCCAAGGCGTTGAACTCTCCCCTTGCTGATTGTCTGCGGGGGAACAGTCTAACATTTGAAGGCAATGAGACTATACATCAAGGAATGGGCTGTAAGTGAAACACGGTCAGCTCATGATTCACCCAGACAGACTCACGCTCCTCAGTTCTCACACTTCAGTGTTACAGAACAAGAGCCCCACTGTTTAGCATCCCCCCTAATTCTTTGGCTTCTCACTATTTATACTTCTCAGGATTTATTCCAAGGGTGGAGGTGGTGGTGTTGGGAGATGAAATTGCTCTGTTTTTCATGAACAGGAGTTTTCAATGGGTAATTTACTACTGTATAATTAAGCTTCAGATTTTGTTTTTACTTGGAAATGTTTTAAAAAGGAAGCCAACTATCTGGTCAGATTTGTGATGCGCAGTTGATGAGAAACAGAAACCCAAAACACTGATCAGAAATCCAGAAAAGGTTCAATACAAAGAGGATTCGTATCCTCTGGAATAAGTTGACCAGAGGTTAGTACTCCCAGTAAGCTTCCAGTATTGCCCCAGTGGATGTACACAGCCGTTGTTTTGAACAGCACAGGGCCGCTCATTATACACAGGGAGTCTGCCTCTGTGAGTCCCTTCCTGCTGATGCAGAAGTGAAATGTAAGAGGGTGAGATTCAAGATATAGTTATCTGCAACATGGCTGAACTAATCACCCCAGGGTCCCTTTGCGAGCACTGGAGAGAAATAAGCTCCCTGGAGAAGCTCTCTCCTCGGACGTCCAGGGAGAAGGTCAGTTGTCCTGTGCTGGACACCTTCTTAAGATAATTGTATCCCAAGTACCATAGCCTGAAAGACTGTAAAGTCAGTTTAGATGATGAGATCTGGTTCATCCCGTCTTCTGAGATGTATCTGACCCTGGTGGACATAACTACCTTCTGGACATGTCATTCTCCATTAAGCACAGGGAAGAACTAATGAAGAGTAAACCTATTTAATTTGGCTGAAGTTCGGTAAAATGTATCCTACGCAGAAAGATGAAGCTGCTGATTCAGCAAGGTACTTTAGCTTGTGATGTTTTCCAGCTTGGAAGGAAGAACATAGCAGTCCCACAAGTGCTTTATTCTGCCCTTCTTTCCCTCCCTATAGATCTTGCTACTTAATTTTTAGGTCTACCGTAAAGCCAACATACTAAAAGTTGTAGTTCTTTACTGTGCCCCTATTAAACAACTAAAGAAAACCTAGCAGACCTTTGTGGCTCTTTGCCATGGATTTGGCACCACATGAATGCCAGTTATACTCTTCCCATTGTGTTTTGATATTTAAATTAGGCACTATCATGGATAACCTCTTGGCAATCCAACACAATCATCTTTATTAGAATTTTATCTCCCATGCAATGTCTTTTCCAAAGCAAATATGAGTTTGAGTATCATAATCCCTAGTTGTTAGGCAGGACGCTCTAGTCAAGCTTGTGGAGATACCTACTTTTAGCATGAACCACTTGCTGTCTGCAAGAAGAAAACTCACCTTGAAAGCAGGTTATTCCATATTCATCTTATACAGAGCTATCTACAGCTCTGTGAAAACTGTGGCACTTGTAAATGCAGGACTTTGTGAAGGTTAGAAAAAAAAGAAAAACCTCTAAAAAGCCTAGACAAACACCCAAATTGTGAGTCCATGAGGGACAGCAAATATAATATCAGCAAGTCCCTAAACCTTTCATTTGCAAAACATAAACCACGAAGAAGATTCCTGTAATTCAATCTTTCCCAGCTTTTTAGTGCTGATGACTCTTAAAGATGAGTTACTGGGCAATATGGGCCTCTATTCTCCTATATTTATTTCTGAAGCGACTGCAGAAGTCAGTGATTTTGGTTAGCTGAGGCTAGGACTCCTTCATAATGGGAAGTCTTCCAATACTTGTGTTTTTATGGGCTGCTAGAGAAGCCCATCAGAGACTCAACTGAGATCCAGTTCTTACTGGGTGAGTCCCACACTGTAGGGACAAAACACATCTGACATCTGCCACTCTGTCTAAAAAGACAAACAGCATGAAAGAGAACCCAGCAAAGAGACCTGGTCAAGGTCAAAGAGCACTGCAGTCCTAGAGGAACAAGACCCGTGTCCATCGGTCCCAGCTCTGTGTCTCAGCTGGACACACCACCGCATGGGTTGAAAGAAGCCTGTTGACCATAATACAGTCCAGTAGCACAGTGTCTGCTCCCAGGGCTTTGCTTTTCCAAATATGGCAAAGAGCCTGGTCTTCCCCTCCAGTAACTTGGGCTCTTGCTAGGAACAAAAATAGCAAAGCAGGCCAGACAGCTAGTCGACAAACGCTTGTGTTCCTTACCATGAAGCAGCCATTTGCTCTAAGTCGTCACTGTGAGGATCCTCTTTCAGAGGGTATGTCAGCACGAGGTTTTCGAGAGGCTCTCCCAGGCCACATCTCTTTCCTTGGTATCAGGGGCTTGTTGATCCTGGCACACCACCTGGGAACAGGCAGGAGGCCAGCCTAACAGATTGGCATGTGTGCAGGCAGGGAAGGAAGCTGAGCATCTGGCTTTAAACACCGGGGCTCAGATTTCTCTCTGAGGGTGTTGACAGGAAAATGCATGCCGGCGCTCTGCTGCTGCAAGGACTGCTAAGGGAGTAGGATGTCTCTGAGGGATTTCTTGAGACAATTTTGCTTCTGAGGTCTTTCCTTCCTGTCTCCTGATCATCACAGAGCCATAAAAAAGGGTCTGAAAGAGCAAGTTCATCTCTTGAGGCCCCACAGACTCAGCAATGGCAGAAGTCGCCTCCATGAGCTCTGGAGGAGTTCAGATCTGTCAAATGAATGCCGCAAGCCTCAGCAAGTGTAATTCTGTGTAGCTGATCACATTAAACTGGGTCTTATTGCTGGTGGCCATCACTCCATGCCACAACTTCACTTCAGCCCTAAGAACAACAACTGGTCACTAATGAAGAACCCGCTTGCAGCATCCTCCCTCAAACAGGAGCAAGACAAAGAAAAAGAAAAAAATCCTAAGAAATAAGCAATTAACTGAGGTGAGGTAATGCATTCAACATATCCCTTATTTCCTTGACGCCTTGGACTGAATTTACCTTACCACCTTTAGCCAACTAAAGCCAGGCAGACAGTTTAGGCCAGTCCCTTTGGCTCCCTCCACGCTCTCAAAAAAGAGACCCCCAGAGTTTTGAAGCATCTCGCCTTAATACAGATGAGGCAAATCATCTCCTGCAGGTGCCTGGGTCCCTTGGCTACAGAAAGCTCAGATTTAGCTTGGACGACTTAAGACGACTGACCATAAGCAAGATGAAACCCACTCCATTATTACAATTCCCTTTTTCCATGTACTCAAATGTATTAACTTTCTCACAGCTTTTGGCAGAATTCAGTTTTGTTAAACAGTCTGAGACCCCAAGACAAGACACTTTAATGGCAATGTAGTTTCTAGACATGGCTGGTGCAATAATTTCACTCCTTACTACTCTAAAAGGCTTTCCAGAGCTGCTAAGGAATGACAGAAAGGTTATTTAATAGCAAGGGCTTGGCTACTGTAGAGGCAGCTGTTTAAATGACATCAGTATTACCAGTCACAAATTGAACCTTTTGCTGCCCGTATCACCACGGAGAAAGAGAAATGGTGGTATCTCTTTTGACTTATTAAGAACTGATGAGCACAGAAATTGTGGGGCTGAGGGAAAAGCCCTTTACTATAGCCAGAATTGTGGTGATGGTTCCTTTAATGGGTTTGTTTGTCTGACCAACTGCTCTGAGATGAGAATAGGTCTGGTGAGAAAGTAATAAAAACTATTTGTACTGAGTTACTAATATTTTGGAGGAAAAGGAAAATATGTTTATTTGTTAATGGAAATTTTTTGCATAAAATTCCAACACTGAACTTTTTTCATTGGCAGAGAAATTGATGGGAAAAAAAGCCAAAATATTTCATCCTCTAAACAGATTTTTTTTTCAATTTATAGTTGTCAAAAAAATAAATAGAATTAAAGAATTAAATATCCTGGTGACATATTTCA
Organism: Chionis minor; assembly: GCA_013398295.1. NCBI lineage: Eukaryota > Metazoa > Chordata > Aves > Charadriiformes > Chionidae > Chionis > Chionis minor. The sequence continues at coordinate 150,805 of VZSF01004761.1, forward strand.
AAGAGTAGAAAATTAAAATGTTTCACATTCAACAAAAATTAATGACGACAAGCACTTTCTTAGCTCTATCAAAAATAGTCACAGAAACAAAGAATATTTTCCAAAGCCTTTTTCCTCCTTAATCTTAGATCAGTGCCCTCACCATAAGATCATCTTTCCCCTCAAAAATGAACATAATTGGAAAGGCAAGCAGCACCAATAAAATTATTCAGAATGGTGTTGGCACAGCAACAGGAGCTGTGGGCATTTTGTGGGTTTCAGAAGTGAGTCTGGATGGTCTCTGTGGTTTGCGCACATACGTAAACTGCTGGAAGTCCACAGATCTGGCTTTTCCTTCTGGCTCTCCCAGACATTTGTGGTGCAATTTTGGACAGGTTCCCACCCACAAGCTGTTCCTCAGTTTCTCCATCTTTGAGAGTTGCAATACTCTCTTTCTCTTTCAGCTGGGAAGATTCAGAGGCTCCTAAAGGTGGGGAGAATGACTGGAATTGATAGATCAAGGCACCATGAGGACTTGCATCCACATTATTTGATGGGGAAAGCTGTATTAAACCCACATCTTATCAGTGTCTAAAGCAAGAGACATCCCTGCAGCTATACACACAGGGACTCAAGGGAGAAACATGCCACATAGTTTAGGTACAAGACAGATTGTCCCCTAAAGAGGACCTTCTCCCCTGCATCAAAAAGCATCACTGGTTTCCATGAGATGTGATGCCCCAGAGAAGAAACCTGCTTAATATGCTAAGGCAAGGGAAATGGCATGTAAATCAGAGCTGTCATCCCTTTCCTGACCCGCGCTGCAGCACATACTTCTGTCCGAAGGTATGTTTATACTGGAGAACAGATATATCTCCAGATTGCAAATATATAAGTGACAGCACAGGAAAGAGAGCCAACACTTCTTCACTTCAGACCCTGGTATGTGAATTATCCGAGGTTTTATACCTGGGATATAAATACCTATATATGTAAGTACTAATACACACACACACACACATACTTGTGCAAGTCACACATGTGAGAAGATGGCTGAGAACATTGAGAAGATGGCTCTCCTGTTGCCAGATTTCAGTTCCACACTTCAAGCATCATGATCATCATGCAGATGCCACTCTGGAGCATTCACCAGGGCAGAGCCAGCTTGCAACCAGCAAATTTAACTCCCAGAACCCCATCATTGCCACTTTGAGCTGAGCTTCGAAGTTATCCAGGTGTCCGTACCCCAGGCAGTGCTATAGGCTTGGGGAAGAGTGGCTGGAAAGCTGCCTGGTGGAAAAGGATCTGGGGGTCCTGGTAGGCAATCATCTGAACATGAGCCAGCAGTGTGCCCAGGTGGCCAAGAAGGCCAATGGCATCTTGGCCTGTAACAAGAATGGTGTGACCAGCAGGAGCAGGGAAGCGATTATGCCCCTGTACTCAGCACGAGTGCTGTGTTCAGTTTTGGGCACCGCAGTATCGGAGAGACATTGAGGTGCTGGAGCGTGTCCAGAGAAGGGCAATGAAGCTGGTGAGGGGTTTAGAGAACAAGTCTTATGAGGAGCGGCTGAGGGAGTTGGGATTGTTTAGCCTGGAGAAGAGAAGGTTGAGGGGAGACCTTCTCACTCTCTACAACTACTTGAAAGGAGGTTATAGCAAGGTGGGGGTCAATCTCTTCTCCCAAGTAACAAACGATAAGACAAGAGGAAACGGCCTCAAGTTATGCCAGGGGAGGTTTAGATTGGATATTAGGAAAAATTTCTTTACTGAAAGGGTTATCAAGCATTGGAACAGGCTGCCCAGGGAGGTGGTGGAATCGCCGTCCCTGGAGGTATTTGAAAGGCAGGTAGACGTAGTGCTGAGGGACATGGGTTAGGGGTGGTTTTGACAGTGTAGGTTTATGGTTGGACTCAATGACCTTGAAGGTCTCTTCCAACCCAAGTGATTCAATGATTCTATGATTCCATGTGTCACTGCACTTCTGACATCTGGCTCCAGGCAAAGCCACGCTGGGGTCCTTGCTCTACACCAGTGCCTCAGTGTTTTGGGTTGTGAGAGCTGTTGTCTCAGGAGGAGTGCCAGGTTGTGGACCTAACTGGAGTTAAAAGAGAGTGTCTGCTTTTTTATGTAGGGCCTAACACTGAATTTGCAGGTGGTGGGTCTCAGTCCCATGTACTTGGCATCTGTGTTCAATAATAGAGTGGAGGACCTAAACGTTGGCTTGTCATTGAACAGCAGCTGGCTTGCATGCATGGATTGGCTCAAATGAACTTAAAGCTAGTTCCTCTGGGTCAAATGCCAGGGTGTTAACGGACTGTTAGAGCTAATGCTCACCAGCACTGGGTCTTCCAGGGGACAGGTTGCTCCTGGAAGGTGGTCACAACGCTACTGCAGCCAGAAGGGTTTCAGCCGAGGGATATTTGCCACCACATGTTTCCACAACACCTTGTGCTTCCTTTGCCTAGGTCAAGCTCTGCAAAAGGGAGTGACACCTTCCAGCTAGGCTCCTTTGAAAGCATGGCATCATAAACACTTGCTGCTGCTTGGTGGTTCTCCTATATCTGACAATGTCAGTCACTGAAAAAGATTAAAATAAAAATTAAAAAAACTGAAGCTCAAGCCTGTGTTTGAGAGAGCCTGAAGAGAGAGCCAGCAGTGTGACTCCTGCTCAAGAAGTGAACCTCAACAGGTCTGCCTTGGTTAATTACTACATTTGCCTGTTGCAACCAGCACATCACCAATGCTTAGCCCTTCCCAGCCGCAGGAATGTTTTGTGATCCTCTTTTGGGTCCATCAGGGAGGAGCAACGGGTGGGGCAGAAAGGAGAGCGCCCATTTTCCAAGGCAGAGGGATCTGCCCATTACAAAGCTCCAGAGACTGCGGACAGCCGAAGTCCAGGATAAAAAGCTGCAGTCTGGAGGGTGTTCCTGCAAGAGTGAACTCACATGCTGTAAAGCAGCAAGTGCTTCAGGCCAGACCCCATAAATCCACTAAATTAGATGCTGGTGACATTATAGACCCGTTTTGTTAGTTTTTCCAGCTGAGTTGCAGACCACAGAAAATGATTTATTCTCCAGGAGTTGGGATGGTGGGGGAAGGGAAAGCAGGATGGGGGAAGGGGGCAAAGGCGAGCGACTCACAGTATTTAAATTTCTAATCGGTTCCTTTCTTCAGGAAGGAAGAGGAAAAAACAAAAAAAAAAAAAAAAAAGAGAGAAAGGGAAAGTTGTTCCTGGTGCTAGGAAGATGAAAAATACAAATTGGGGGTGAGGGAGGACCAGAAAGAAAGCTAAAATTTTCCTTCCAAGCTGCATCTGGAGGGGTGTGAGGCACCAGCTACCCTGGAAGGGGTAGGGCATCAGCTGTGGCAAGGACAAAGTAAAAGGGGAAAGGAAGATGTGGATCCAGGGTTCACCACAGGCATGGCACACCTGGTGTAGAGGCTTGCAGGAATATTACACAGAGCTCTTTGGCCTGTGATATAGACTTGGCAGAAGATAACCTTGAAAACACGACCAAAGTGCTTCTTCCTCTTCTTGAAAACCAGGCACCAGTGCCCGCGTGGCTGACATGGAGAGGGAAGCTGGAGGGGAAACAAACCACCTTGGCTTTCACTTGACTAGAAAATCAAACTGTGTGTGAGAGTAACCGCTTGTCTAGAAAAACCTTCAGATATCTGCCTGAACACTCTTGCCTCGGTACTTACCTGGGTTTTGGTGGATGATGAAGATTTATTTGACAGTTTTCCACAGCTGAGACTAAACTGAGTCATTCCCCAGGCATGTTACCAGTCACGTGATCAGAGATGGATGTCCTATGAAAACAAATGAGATGATCAGTCTTTCAAGACCTGCACCGTTCATTCCTAAAACAGTCACCTGCAGAGTGAGAATGTTACATGGTAGTAAGATCCACTGAGCTGTGAGTTAGCTCAGTCAAAATATTCTGTTTAAATACATTGGAAACTTTTCACTGAGGTTTTCTGCTCCCTCAACTCCTGTTTATGGAGCTAGACAGAAATCCTGCACTACGTTAGGCATCAGTGGTACCTTAATGCCGTTCATCACCCCAAAGCTGATATCTTACATAGGTCAAATACATCATACACTAAACATTTCTCTCCCCTGGATAAGTCAACTGTAGAGATTTATAGTGAGGTGAGTCAAGCCCTACCCTACAGGAATCTCAGTTCTTGGCCATGAGGACTACTGCTGAAAACAACAGTTTGAATTTACTGCTAATTGCTTTACCCAAGCTTCATAGTAGCTGCTTGGCACAGCCTGTGCAAGCTGCCACAGGATTGGCTTCTTCCGATGGATTTCCCTAAGGTAAGTAGATTATGGCTGTATCAGATCTGGCTGGTATGGGGTTAACATTCCCCATAGCAGCCCTCATAGTGCTGTGTTTTGCATTTGTAGCTATAAAGGTGTTGATAACCCCCTTGGGTTTTGGCTACTGCTGAGCAGTGCTCAAATAGCATCAAGGCTGTCTCTGCAACCTACCCACCAAAGGCCAGTAGGGAAGAGTTGGGAACATAGCCAGGACGGCTGACCCAAACTGACCAAAGGGATATTCCACACTGCGTGATGCACTCAGCAATAAAGGTTAAGAGAAAGTGGGGGGGAGCTTTCGCTATCAAGGCATTTGTCTTCTGAAGCAACCGCTTCCCATACTGAGGCCCTGCTTCCCAGGAAGTGGCTGGACATGACCTGCTGATGGGAAGTAGAGAATAAATATTTTTGAGTTTTTTGGTTCCACATATGGCCTTTGCTTTTCTTTATCAAAATGCCTTTACTGCAACCCATGAGTTTTTTATCTTATTTTCTCCCCCTGTTGAAGAAGTGGAGTGAGAGAGTGGCTGGGTGGGCACCTGAGAGCCAGCCAAGGTCAATCCACCACAGTGGTCACACATGGCCAATGGGACAATGAAATGTAAGCAGAGCCTCGGTACTGTGTTAAAGTTCTGGGCTATGTCTCCAAAAGTGATTAGGGGCTCAAAAGGACCCTGTCAGAGGGCACACGCTCAGTTGGAGCAGCTGAAGACCATCACCTCCCTCCTTCAACCAACCTGGTGAGTCTTCCAAAAGGCATGTGTGTTCTTGTTTTCTCTTTCCCTCAGGTCATTCACAGGAAAAATGGAGGTCATTCTCGAAGTGGAAAAGGCTGATTAAAAACAAAATATTTCTACTATAGCATTTTTGCAGATGAGGACAGACTGAGTGATGAAGTTATGTGCCAAGGGCACGCAGGAAGTCCTAGAGAAAGTTAGGACTTAAACACAGAACTCCAGAGTAACAGACCACTAGTTCATACTGTCCTTTCTTAACATACATGAAAAAGATGATTTTCTTTTCCTTTTTTTTCGGTCCTACAGTTCAAGTGCACTCCCTTTCCCATCTGGGCCTGAAATTCACCTCCTTGTTATCTAGCATTGCTCAGCATACTTGATCACTGTCCTAATCAATATTTCATTTAGTGGAAAATACCGAGAATAACTCTGGAGGTAGTGTGCAATATATGGGTAAATCACAGCTGCTTCCCAAGCTACATGTTAAATTCTTCCCCCAACAAACTATCCTCCCTGACACTGTATTTTCTTTACTTTCAAACTCTAAACATATTTGTTAGCTTTGTTTTTATATGAAGGATTCCTGCCAACCCTGCAATCTCTCTTCTCTATCCACCCGTTGCCAAAGGAGTTCCTCTGACCAGATACAGATTCCTGCAATGTAGGTGTTGTCATCTGGGCAATGTTCCTAAATGGAATAAGATAGATATCTGAGGGGAACATTCCATCTCATTCCAAAATTGATATCTAAAAATAGATCTAATTAATTAATTGCAACCTGCAAGTGCAATAATTCTTCCCACACACTATAAAGTGAAACAGGGGTAACTAGCTCAGGTGGAGACCTTGACACAATAGATATCCAAAATGTGACGAGACTGATTTCAGTCATTAAATTTTCTTTCTCCCAATCTGAAATACGCACCGTTGAGTTTGTGACTTCTCTCAGTCTCATACTTAGCCATTCAAATCAGAATAGGATATTATATATGTAAATAAAATGTTATTTTTCAAACAGACAGACAAAAGGAGCCTTGTTACCTTCCCATTTGCCAAGGAAAACAAAAACATGAGACAAGCGACTTTTTTCCTTATGAGAGAGTTTGTGGAAGAGGCAGGAGACATATCTAATGCAGATTAGGAGAAATATAATTAGAAAAGCAGGTCCAAGCTGAAATGTCAAACTTTTAGTCAAAAGATGCACACCGCATAGAAGATAGGGATGAACATTTATGGGGAAAAGCCATCTCTCTTTCACCCTAAATTGGAAGTAAGAACTGCAAGAAATTTTCTGTAAGAAAGAAACCTGGAACATTTCAGAGAGTTGTAGCATTTTTTGTCCCAGACAAGTTCCATATAAACAAAACTTTCTCCAGGTTATTGAGACAGTGCAGCTCAGATCATTAGTGTTTAGTCTGGACTTCCTGCTAATGACGGAGCTTTGATGAGCATTTGGGAGGGGATTAACCTCATCTAATTTTAAATTCAGGTGCCTATAGATAAACTACTCCATGTAGATTACCTTAACAACCTATAAATGAGCAATGAGTAATGAACATGTCTCTTCTCATCCAGTTCCTGTTCCTATTTTAAGATGAGGTTAGCTGCATCCATGGACTCTAGCTCATCCTGGAGCTCCATCAACATGGAAGGAAACAGGTTATCAGTGCAGATGTAGGTGTCTGTAACTAATCAGATAAATTTCATGGTAGAAGCCTGATCTTCACAGTAGCACACAGGCAAGATGCACTTAAGAGAGTCATATGATATACTTAGAGAAATGGAACAAGAAAACATGATCAGGCCAGAGTCATAAATCCCATAGCTACCACCTTTGCTCATGCAGTTCTGATAACCATATATAAAGCTTTGAAAACCAAGATATTGTCCTTCTGACAGTAAAGAAATATGCTTGAATAACAAGGGAGAAAAAACAACTGAACCAAGATTTAAATAATTTTCTTTTCTTGGCTGCCATTTTGACAGGTGAAGAAAAGAGAACAGCATTTAAATGAAAGGAAATAGTTTCCCCTCTGGTTTTGGTTTTTGGTTTGGTTTTTTTTTTTGTTTTTTTTTTATAAATATCTTAATGGAACTTTTTGACCTGATTTGAAAGATTTTGACAGGAACATGTTGTGATGTGCATGTCAAGTTGCCCAGCAACGCCAACCCATACAAGGAAGCAAGCAGGATCCTGCACTTGAAATGGCTTTGGGTACAAATAAGGGCTGTATTCTACAAGTAGTCCAGAGTCAATGGGAGATTTGGAGATCAAGGAAAAGCATTAGCCTTTATGAGGTGAAATATTTAGTACCAGTGTTTAAGTACTGAAATATCTTTTCAAATATGGCTATTAACTATTATTTACTTAGTGATTTATAGCTCAGTTCACCATGCAGCAGAAAAGTTCTTGCTGTGATCAACTAAAGCACCCCCTGGGCATCAATTGTTTCCTCATCCTACTCTCTTATTCTTTGTTCCTTATATTGGACCATCTTGTTATACCTCCCTCCTTGCAGTAACTCCAAGGTCCTCATGGGTTTCATGCCCACATTTACAGCCATTAAATCTACCAGAATCACCAGTGATGAAAGAGTTAAAATCAGTGTGACCGTCCAGGGCTTTCAAGGTGAAATTTGGATAAGACACCAGTGGAAAAGAAGAGGGATGATCTCGAAGAGAAAAGGTTTCAGGGTCCCTCTGAATTTAGGCAATCCTCACAGTAACAGTTTGTTGAGCAGTTTATCACAACAGCTACAAACTATAAAAATATAAACCCAGAAGGATGGATCTACTCTATGGGACTTGTGACAGCCCACAGGAGGACTAGAAACACATTGGGACAAGGTAAAGGTGTTACCTCATAGTGCAGGTGGAATGACCCTGTGCTTTCACAGCTGAAGGACCAGGGTGCTAGGACTTTTCCCTGGGTTCCACGCATAATTCCGGTGTAGTAATTGCACAACTGCTGCGTAGGGAGCAGGGCTTCATTCTATTTTCTTAGGACCCATCGTTGCTGTCAGAGTAAGACTGTTCCAGGTCTAGGTCAGAGCGTTAAAGAAAGAGAAAGGATTTCCACCGTGCATGCACGTGAGAGTAGATTTTGCTAAAAGGCAGTGTGAATTTTGAGCACTTTTCTGAGCATGTTGTTCCCCTCTTGTTCCCCAGCTTGCTCCAAGGCAGTGCTAATTCCCACATCCTGGGAACATTAGGTCAATTGTTTGTCAAATTACCCAGGTGAGTTCACACTTGCAATGAGCTTGCTTTCACCTGAGGCTGCAGCTGGGCTCCAGGCAGGCCTTTGCTATTCCCTATTTTTACCCACCCAGGCATTGCTCCGTGTAGTGTTTTCCTTTGGAAGAGTTGGGCAACCTACCACAAATCCTTGGGAAAGACTGACCTCTTCTGGAAGCCGAAATGCAGCCACTCGGGGAACCTGAAACCAACCATTGTGCCCCGGAATTTCCCTCGGGCATTTTGGGCAGCAAAGTCTTGGCATTGGCTGCTCAATATTTTCAATGATTTTTCTTGAGATGCTTTCTTCAGGATGCTTTCTGCTTGCTGGCTGTTTAAGCCCTGAAGGATTGCGGGCTTACACTGGCTAATTTTATATGTTCCCTCACGCTTATTTTTAAGTTCAGCAAAGTTTTCTCAACCCATTCAACTCTGTGGCATCCTCCAGCTTCTCCTTTCTGCTTCTTCCCTAATATTTCAGCCCTTTTTCTGGTGCTCAGAGTTGGTTGTAATCCCAAAGTCACGGGTGCTTCCATTAAAACGATCAGTCCCTTTAGCATGTTGACACTTTATTGCCTGCAACTTTTGAGACATCTCTGCACTATTTGCATCTATATCACCCAGAGCTGCACCAAGGTGTAAACACAGGTCCTTGAAACAATATAATTATAATAGTATAGTTAATAAGTGCACTGATTTTTCACTTGGGTGGAGTGCTGCACTGTGCAGTACGGTGATATGCCCATGTTATTTATTTATTCCCTGGTAATCTGAGCCATTGCTTCTCTTCTCCAGGTAACACAGGGCACAGCCACCCTCGCAGGCATTAGTAGAAGGTTTCAGATGGTTGGAAAACCATCTTGATTGCAGCTTAAGGGTACAGCACCAACAAGCAATCTGCTAATTAACAGGAATCATGTCAAGCTGCTGACAATCCCTTCTGTAGGTTGCTGTGTTTCCTTCAGCTGACATTTGGCACCTCCCAAAATACAGAGTTATGCTTCAGCCTTAGAGGTGCCAGTCCTGCTAGGGCCACCTGGATGAGGCTGGCCAATTGGGACCATGTGCCCCATGGTGTTTTCTCTTGCTCCCAAGATGTACCAGCCATCAGGACAACCTGAGATGGGATATGGCTGTGAGTGCACGTGTCATCAGGGCCTTGGCAACACAAATTGTCCCTACTACATTTGGGACATCCACCCCAGATCAGCCTGACCAGTAGTTTGTGCTTATATCCAGCTCCTGGGCTAATGGGTAGAGGGTGTGCAGCTGGTGAGGCTCATTAAGGTCCATTGGTTCATTCATGGCCTTGAAACATGTAGGATGCAAATCTAAGCAGGGATTTGTAGGAGAGATGCAGTATCTTTGCAGATCTGAGTTTACAGGCCTGACCATGAGAAGCGTAGAATCATGTAGGTCAGAGAATACCCTTAAGGTCATCAACTCCAACTGTTAACCTAACACTACCAAGTATCAGAAGGACGTCTGAAAATTAAAATGTTCCCTGGGCTTGCAGAACCACCTGATTGTCACACTCCAATATAATAAAGAGTAACTTTCCAAATACTATGTAAATTCTCAGTCACAGCTTAGACAATTCTTTACACTTCAACAGCTTTAAGAGCCCGGCTTTGACATGTCTACTCTGTGTCATTGTCCCTCTTGAAAACAAACTATGTAGGGACACAAGAGTCTGGTGCTGGCGTTCACTCCCTTTCATACTGTGAGCAGTGCCAGCTCTTGCAGAGGAGACTTTGGAAAAATCTGTGACCTGCTAAGGCTTGTCCCAGGTCTCTCATAAATAAAGATTCCCTCAAACCTGAAGTTTAATAACAACTTTTAATTCATTCATATTTAGTGATAGAGCGACTTTTTTTGAAAGCCAGGTAAAAGTCCAGTTCTTGAATCTTGTTACATTTCTGTGTAAGTGCTCTCCATGGTCTACTTCCATAGCGTCTGGAAAAGCATTTCCTTTCATCAGGTTTTGATTTCCCCATATTTTTGTTTATTCTGACTGAATCACCCAGGTGTCTTTGCCATAGGTCAAGGTGCTAGGTGTGTGTACAGATACACATACAGGCCAAAATATGGTCCTGGGCCAAGGGACCTCAGTCATTACTCCAGCTATCCCTTCAGCTCTCAAATCCATTGAGAAGACCATTAGCTTCAACTGGTATTTTTGGCCACCTAAGGAATTATCACTTACTGAAAGCAAAAGTCAAAGAGAAAGGAGAGACTTTGCAGTTGCCTCAAGGTGAATAAGAGGATCCATTGATCTCATCAATGTTTACAAGTACTTAAAGGGAAGGTCCCAGGAGGAGGGGGCCAGTCTTTTTTCAGTGGTACCTAGTGATAGGACAAGGGGCAATGGGTATAAAATCAAATATAGGAAGTTCCATCTCAACATGAGGAGAAACTTCTTTCCTTTGAGGGTGGCAGAGCACTGGCACAGGCTGCCCAGAGAGGTGATGGAATCTCCAACTCTGGAGACATTCAAAACCCGCCTGGACGCCATCCTATGCCACCGGCTGTAGGTGGATCTGCTCTGGCAGGGGGGTTGGACCAGATGATCTCTAGAGATCCCTTCCAACCCTTAACATTCTGTGATTCTGTGATTCTGTGATCCTGGACTGGCCAGTCTAATCTTAATGATCCATAACCTCCAGGAACTCTGAATTACAGTTGCATTTGGCAAAGACCCTCAGAGGTTACAGGGGGTGGGATGGCACAAGTGACCAGCAATATTTGCCTGTATGGAGAACAAACACCCAAGCAAAGAAAGTCTTTCCAGGGCAGGGTTATTGATATTAAAACCACAGAACTTAATTAAAAATGAAGGTAATTAAATCCAGATGCAAGAAAGCTTTTTTTCTTTTTTTTTTTTCCCCCTGCATACCATATTGTAGACTCATAGAATGACTCACGGGGAGAGAGCAGTAAGTCAAGGTGACTGGGAACATTCAAGGAGCGATTATCTGGGATCATTAGTGGGGCTGGTGGGCGGCAGCTATAAACCAGGAACAGGTCCTGATGAGGTGCATGGCCTTTAACTCCTCTGGTATGTAATGAGAGCTGTAAATCTCCCCATTACAGGCTGCGGTGATGCGGGTGTATTCAGCCAGCAGCCTTGCTTTAATCTCTTCGTGACATCAAGAGAAGAGGAGGGGGACCCTAGCTCCAGGACCTGAGTGACCTGAGCCTCCTGAAATGGGTGAAACTACCCATTTTCATGTGGGAATTACGTGCAGTGATGTGAAGGCTGAAAAGTCAACTTCTGGTCTGAATAACTTTGGTATGAACCTTGAGGAATTGCATGGGTTTCCAGGGATTTACGCCTCTCAGAGCAGAGCCTGGAGTTTCACATCTAAAATCCCTGAGCTTGTCCACAGCTATTTTCTTTCCGTTCTGTATATGTCTGAGTGTTTCAGAAAGGACAGAAGTCCAGCTGTTCAGATGGCAGCATAATACCGATCTGACCTGTGGTGATCCAGGCATGAAACCCAAGGCTGGGCTGACCTCTGTGTGCAGTGAGTCCCCTGACAGGTCCTAACAGTGGCTTATGCTATGAGCTGGAGCAACTCGTGTCTTTTCTCTGTTCCTTAGTGTCCCTCAGTGCAAATTGGGAGTACTCATATTCTCCAGAAGATGGTGGACTGTAAAAATTAATTAGGACTTGATTCATTTTACTTGATATTAGGAAGAAATTTTTCGCTATGAGGATGGTGAGCCACTGACCCAGGTTGCCTAGAGAAGCTGTGGAGGTCCCATCCCTGGAGATGTTCAAGGCCAGGTTGGATGCGGCTTTGAGTAACCTGGTCTAGTGGGAGGTGTCCTTGCCAATGGCAGGGGGGTTGGAACTAGGTGAGCTTTAAGGTCCCTTCCAACCCAAAACATTCTATGATTCTATGTGTCTATGATTCTATGATATTAAGTTAATATCTACCTAGTAAAATTAGGTAGTACGAAGCAATAGCTACTCCGAGTCAGAAATTGTTCACAGACATTTCACAGTCTACCTCCCCCATCTGTTGTGGCTGAAACACATTTTTGCTCTTGAAAATGCTGATTTAGGTGCTTGTACAAACATCTCCTAGCTCATTTCAGTCCAAATTATGGGTTCATTTATGCAGCTAGCCTTTGCTGACTTATCAGGAGCAGCTAAAGATGTGCTGACATGATCAGTGCTATCCACTGGTCGTGTAGATGGAGAGAGGAGACAGGACTTTTCACTGGCCTCCAAGAATTTTAACAGTTAAAAATCCAAAATCTGAGGTCTTCTAGCATTTCCCAGCCCTCCTGGACAACTATCCCTGAACATGCCCGGTGTAACAGTTTCTCCTTCTGGCAGCAAGAGCGCTTATGTACTGCAAAGACATTGCCTACAAATCATTGACTTCAGATGGAGCACATCTCTGAAAGGAATTTCCACAGCTTTTCTGGGCACCGATCACAAGGTTATTAGCCATCTGCAAATCCAGACTGATTATGAGCTCACCACCTTGCTGGGCTATCTCATATTGCAACTGCCTAACTTTTGGACTCAGTTTTTCCCACTTCTGGAGTTGCACTTGTTCTCCAGTGACAGCTTCCATTAGTGATAAATCAGTAGATTCAGTTTTGTGACTCCAGGAGTTCTCTGCCTATTCCAAGGTCTGACAGATTGAAGCCAGTATCAATGCTTATCTGCCCTTTCACATGTCTATTAAACATTGAGTAGCCTATATTCCCTCAATATTGACTTCTGTGCTCAAGCCCAAATAAGAAGATGCAGTTAATCCTTGTTCCTCCAAACTTTTGGCTGCAACTTTTCCATCTAACCACCCAAACTGGGTGAATGCTTTTGCATAAACACACCAGGCATGGCTGGTCAGTCATAGCAAGCCTAATTTTTTTTTTTCAAGGGGAAAAAAGTCTTCTTTCAGTAGCCAGTTTTCTGAATATTGCCAGACATTTACAGAAATGCTTTTGTTAAGTTTTTATTATTTTCAAGCTCCCTCAATTTGCAGGTTAAGTATGTATTTCTTTCTTGGTTCTTCCTAGCTGGCTCGTGTTGCAATTGTTTTTCTGTCTGCAAAGCTTGAGTCTCTTTGTCTTGGAGTTTTAAATCCTCTTTTATAAAGTCTTGGATGCTTTCACATTCCGTGAGCTGCACCATTATTTCCTCATTGAAGAACAAGCCACAGTTTCCCTTTTTGGACAGTAGAACCCACTGGAAATGCCAACATTGGCATTTTTCATCTTGAGAAATTAACCAATATTTAGGATTTTGACAAATGAGCATCAGGTATTGCAAGGACGAGATCTGTGATTTTACAGTGACAGCAGCTAACAATTTCCCAGAATGTGGCAGCAAAAGTTTCTTTCCTCACAGTTCAAAATCTCTTTCTAGATAGTGAAAATGTCCTCTCATTTAGATTTTTTTTCTCAAGTTGATATTATCGGCATGGGGTTTTTCTCTGTCTTCGTAGCATTCCTGAATACCCACCGCCACTTATCATTAGGCCCAAACAAACCTTTCCATCGCTGTAGCTAAACTTCTAGCTTTACAAGTAGGCTCTGATAATTCCATACTTTATTTTGAAAAGAAATTTAAGGGATATTCTTTTATATTTATCCTAAAAGATTGGTATGCTTCCCTAAACATATTTTAAGCCTAAATCCTATGACAATGACTGACATAATTTGGCCATGAAACCAAAAGTTTGAGCCCTAGAGATGCATACTGCTAAAACTTGGAGGTCCTGCTCTCTTCCCCATCTGTCCTATTCCTCCCTTGCCTCAGTGAGAATAAACACACTGTGCTTTGATGCTGCAAAGCTGGAGTTTTATGTGTTCTACAGTTACACTGTTTTACCCCTCATGGTTTACAAGTCACAAGACTGTCTTTAAAACCAGCATTTTCACCAACAAAAACCCAAGACTTTGGACTTTAATGGTAGCCTTTTGGAGACTTGCTTGGCAATTACATGAACTAGGAATATGCTTCTGGCTCCCAATGAAATCTGAGGTTTTCCCCAAATCGCCAGACTCCAAGAGCTGGGATTTTCTCAGAAAAGAAACATAAAATATTTCAAAACTTCTTTTTAGGAGTGAGCAGTTGTGTTTATTGCATGCTTGCTTTGTTGTCTCTGATCTGTTTTGAATCCTGAGTGTTTGAAGTGCTTAAAGACTTGCTTATCTTGGAACATATGGTACCACTGATTTCTATGAGAATGCTGATGCACTCGCAAAGTTAGGCACATGCTTAGAAATGCTTTGTTGGAACAAAGATAAAGGAAAAAACCTGAGTATAAATTCTGCTGTCTGAAAAAGACTGCAGAACCATCCACTCCACACCACCCACATGTCCATCGAAACTAAAACTTTTATTAGCATTTTCCACTTTCTATTCTCTTCTTCCTCTGCCAAATTTCAATAAAATTTTCCTTCTGCTTTTGCCCTATTTTTACTTACTTTTTATTTGTTTATTCATTTATTTATTTTTATTTTTGACGTGGCTAAATTTCAGTTTTTATAGCTAGAATCCTGACGTCAGGAGCATCCTTCTCACTTTTTCATTCTAAGGAAGTTGTTGCAAAAAATCTCCCAGAAATAATGGTCCCTTTTCAACTGGCTGCAGAAGGGTTTGGATTAAGGCCAATCCTTGGGAACAATCATATTTCCACTAGCTGGTGAAGTTGCTAAATCAAGATTACTGCACACAGCCACAGACATCTTTGCAGTTCAGGATCTCAGGAGCTTGCTTATTTTTCAGTCCTACTTGTGGACGGATTGACTTTGGATGCCAGTTGAATGTGCAAAGTAGGAATTTGACACTAAGCCAAAGACTGTCTTTTCAGAAATATTGTCCTTCCCTTATATAATCATTTGCTTGGCCTGCAGATTTTTTCTCCTTTAACTGCAAACAATCAAAAGGTCGTTTGGTAAACAATATACTGTTGATTATAGATCCAACAACGCTGTATACTGCTTGGCAAAAGGGCCGCTTTCTTCCATTTTAAACAATAAAAAGGACTGGGCTGCTTTTTCAGATGTGGTTTGCATATGCCTGGTAAACTCCACCCTTGGTGATGATGCACCTCCAGCATTTTCCACCCTATGTCCTGTATCTTCCTACCTCTGCTCCATGACGGGCAGAAGGACAGGAGAACAGAGGTCTTATGCCTCGTTGCATCTCCTTTAGACAAGGGACTCTGATCTAGCATATTCTGGCAGGATAAGAAGACAGAAAGTGTGGCCTCCCGAATTTAGGAAGATATGCAGCAAGAATGAAAATGAGTGGAACTTCTCAGGTATGGAGGAAAATTAACATGTAAACAAAACCTTCAAATTTGGAAGCTAACCTCTACATGGCCAGAGGTCCACTCTGCAGTCACAAAGCTGGAGGAGGAAATGAGTTATAGGTGACGAGCAGATCAAAGTCTCTTTTGTCTGGCTGCACCTGAGATTATAACAGATTAATTCTCGAATATTAACCATGTGCGACATAGTCACGTTTTTGCCCCTTCCTCAAGGGCTCACTGATCTAGCTGTGGGGCAGCTTGAGTAAAGAACAGTTGTGCTTCTCATACTCACAAAATGAAACTTGATGGATCTGAAGAGGAGCCTGATCTTTTCCGTCTTCAGCCACAAGGCTGGATGATTGCACTGATTTTAGTAAATTGATTGTGCCAAGGAATGTTCTCAGACACTCAACCCTGACTAAATACTAATAAACTGTTAGAACAATCCCTGGCACAGTTTTAGTCTTGGTGAACTATCAGCTTCCCAAACCATTCCTGGATACTCTGGGAATTTGAATATTGCAAGGACTGAACGCAAAGGCAACTGAGATGTGGCTACGCTCTTCTGGAGGTAAAAGAGCTTAATAGGTACAAACGTGGAACTTTTTATACCATGGCCTCAGGGCCAGAGACCAGACCTTGGAACCTGGCTAGACTGTCATGGCAGAACTCCTGCCTCCAGGGCATTCGGGCTTGTGTACAGCAAAGAAAACAATGGACCTGATCATAATATAATATCCATAATTTAATTAAAGAGTGAGCCTTTCTGCCGGTTCTGTTAATCTGATTAAAGTAGACTGCTGAAATTGGTAGGAATAGATGCCAGTGCAGGTGTGACTGAGTGATGCAGACGCATTGGAACAGGCCACTGGGCTGAAGAAAACATCTCCTTCCCTGTCTGCCTCAGACCAGTACATTTCTGCCAAGCATTTCTGCTCATTGAGGGTCATAAAGCTAAACTAGATCTGAAAACCTCAATAAACTAGATTAAAATATACTTTTGGATAAAGGCAATGTGAGAGACCAAAAGGAAGGAAAGCTGTGCTTATAAGGAATCATTAAAAACAATAGAACTGTTCAGTGTGGATTGCTGGGAGATGATAGAGGACTGTAAATTGTTAGGGGAAAAGAAAAAGTGAAAAGAGATTGACTGTTACTGATTTCCTCCAGTGCAAGAACCAGAGGGGATCAAATTAAATCAGCATGTGGCATGTCCAGTATTTGAACAAACTTTGAAACTCTTTGCCACAAGAATCTGTGGATGCCTATAGCCAGCATGATTTGAAAAGCAGATTTATCTATGGCTTTTAAACAAGGATACTACCTCTGGCCATGAATTACTGGAAGCCAGGGCATTGTCTGGGAGCAGAGCACCTCATACTTGCCCTGTGGTTACATTCCTCCCTATAAGGAACCAGCTGATGTCCTAGGCAAGGTGGGTCTTTGGGTCATTCCTACGGTTAGCCACGGATTTGGGAGGGAAACCTATTCCAGCAACTGATCTGGTAAGTGAAATGCCATGGAAATATATCTGCTGCTGATTAATTATCTAGCAGGGTCCTCCCTCAAAGGAACCCACCTCCCTGTAGCTCAGTATGGCACTTCCCCCAAACCCACCAGTGCTCCTGCCCCCATCACATGGCACCATAATTAATGGCCTTTCCCTGTTAAATGACCCGGTGTGCAAGATGCATCACTGCTGACGTACACTGGGTACGTGGTCTGGCATGGTGCTAGCCCTGCTCTGGTGATAAAGGGCTGTGACAATGACCCAAAGCTGAAGTTCTCAGGGTGTCCTGAGTCTCCTGAGCTCCTGCTTGGGGTGGTTTCTTGGAGAACCCTGCTCAGTTCCCGTTCACTTGAGGTCCTCAATTTCTCCATCTGCAGAAGGGATAGAGTGCATCTTATCTGCTGAAAAGCACAGGAGACCTCAGCAGCGTCTGAGGCCTGCGAACAGCAGAACTGTGACCTTTCGTGTTTGCTGTTGCCTCAGTCTGGATGAGGTTCACCTTGGCAGCCTTAAGGGCAAAGGCTCCCTACCCCATTAGCTCTCCATTGTGCCATCCAGCCTTCCATGCAAGGCTGTTTTATTTGGAAAACGTGACCACTTTTGTGGCAAACAGTATTTACGATTTAACATTTTGTTGTTGTTGTTCCGGCTCATGTGAAACTCCTTGGCTTTACAATGCAGGTTTAATAAAGTCTATTAAAAGTGTAAATATAGCAAGTCCCTTTTGGAATTTCTTCCTTTTCTTTTCTTTTTTAATTGATTATTTCTTAGCGGTAAAACTTTTAATGCAGTGGCAAAACATCAGGAGTAATTAGATTAAGTGAGGTGGGGGGAGCTTTTGATTTTTTTTTTTTTTGAGAGCTATAAACCAGAAATGAAACAAAACTTACTTTATATTTGTAGACAAGTGTGTGTGTGTTTATATATTCTCTAATACTTGCCAGTTTTGCTCTTTTTTTCTTCTTTCAAAGCACTACAAGCAATAACACTGTGGATGATAGAACCCTTTCTGTTTATTCTTGTTTTCTTTCCAATAATGAATAAGCTCGAAGGGCATTATTTTAACTAGGCTCTTGTAATCCTTTAACGGGGCTTGCTGAAAATAAGACCCAGCACTGCCAGACACCACGCAGCAAAAAGCTGCTTAGTGCCAAACTCCTTGGCACTGGAGAAGCTGGGAACTGGCTGTATTTTCCTCCTGTTCTCTGTTTGAATACGCACCTTCCTGGGTCCCAAAGAGGGTTGGAGTCCAGGCAACACCTGAAACGTGGTCCTTGTCCTCAAAGAGTGACCAGGATTACACTTTGCGTGTCTCTCAGTTTAATGCACTGTCTCTGGGATGGGCTGAGCCTTAAGGGGTTGGATGTAGGGTTGGTATTATTGTGTGAAATCACACAATGATGTTGCAATCTCAGCTCCCACTGAAAAAATCCTGATGGTCATGGAGAAACACTTGAAAGCTCTGAAACCAGACAGGAACTAAGAAAACCTCGAACTTGTTATTAAAGAAGACCTTAGGAGTTTTTAAGACAATCTTGCTGCTGTTTTGTTAGAGAGAAAGGAGGATCCCACCCAGTCTCAAACTCAAGACCTGCAGCTCAGCATCTCTCTGTTCTGTGCTTTGCTCTCCAACCTGGGGCAAGACATATTGCCTTTGTGTTTCAGCTCTCCCGCAAAGTATCACAGTCCCTCTTCTGCTCATGCCAACAGCATTCTCCCAAAGATATGATAGCCTGAGCCAGGAGTTGTCCCCAACAGACTGTATGGATGTGGCTCTCCTATTTGGGCATGTGGGTGGAAAGGCCGAAGTGTCATAGAACTTAAAGCCAGATGATCCCTTGCCCCCATAATTTGCTAATATAGCAGTAATTCGTGTTTTTATGTAAAAGTAAAGAGACTGTCCTTTTCCAGACAAATTCAAAAGAAACAGAGCTGCTTATGATCCAAACACAACAGTAGACAGTGCCCTCAATGGTAGTCCCCACAACACTACAGAGCAGCATAAATGGGCTTTTCCAAAGGACATCAGAGAATGGCTGTAGGCTGAGTAATATGGAAAGGAATAGATGAACTACTCTGCCTTTTCTGAAATTTCCTGTCAAAAAGGTGCCTGCAAAGCAGCTGCAGTGTCTCCCTGCACCAGCCATCCTCCTTCTTTTTTCTGGTTCTTCACCCTGCCCAGTCCTCCTATCCTTCTAACAGAGCCTCCTGTTCTTCACTGCCCTAGACTAGCCTTGTCTGACCCCATGATAGCGCTTGTCTCTCTGAAGGCTGCCTTATCTCACACTTCTGACTGCCCAGATCTTCAGCAGGCTTCAACCTGCAGAGCTAATTGCTGTTGCCCTGTTGCCCAAACCCTGCTGCTTACCCTCCTCAATTCAAGCTCTCTGTCTATTTCTCTTCCAGTTTTACTGGCAAAGTGCATTGCATTAGATGTTCCTTGGCAGTTTGGGTGAAGAAGAGGAGGCAAACATTGGCCTTGAAATAGGCAATCCTTTAGCTCCTTTCTGCCAGGCTGGTATTCTGCAACACAGCAATGGTTTGTTGGGCGATTAAGAATCTTCTGCTGAGAAAAGCCCATCGGATCTCAAGCGATGAGATTTCAAGAGCAGACTAAGGCCATGGAAAACCCTATCAGCCAGAAAAGCCAGGAAATAGAAATGGCTGGGTTTCAAGACCCCCTTCCTACCTGGCATCACTTCAAGGAGCCCTAAAACACACTATTAAAAAGCTCTTTTCACTTTTCCTGGCTCTGTTCAAGGTGCAAGAGCGAGTACGGAGCAGAGGATCTGTACATGGATTCACAGAATTGCCTGTCCCCCTAAAGCACACCTTTCCACAGTGCACACTCACCACCCGTTGCAGGCAGTGCTGGCCCAGTGACAGGTCCCTGTCCCAAGGGAAGCAGGGACATTAGAGCTCAAGGGGGAAGCACTTGGCTGTGGAGCGGAAAAGTTAATCTGGTGAGGAGGGCAAAGCAAATAATTGCCAGGGAGAGGACGTGGCACTTCACCTCACTCAGCTTGCTTGTGTGCAAAAGGAAGGTAGCTCTGGCACAGAGATACTGCTGGCTTTTCATCACCGAGTGTCACAGGCAGTGACATGAAAGCTCCCTTTGGGCTGGGAAGGGAGAGGGGAAATTGGAGTAAAGCAGTCAGAACAGACACAGCTTGTCCAACGACCCTGAAAAGCCAGATGAAGATTTCTCTTCCAGCGGTGTTAGGCTTCCTTCAACTCCTTGCCCTTTTGCTGGGGGTATTATTTCTCTCTGTAGCTACTGTCAGCCCTGTCATAGCCCCTTCTGTCCATAGCCATGAAATATGTCATAAAATTAACGGTATAAGGTGGGCTAGAGGAGTGCTCTCCCCACTTTACCCTGAAAGGTACCCTACTGCATCCACTCTGGATTTTCTCTTCCAGCCTGCATATCGGATCCTACTTGGGACAGAGGTTCAGATTCCCACGTTCACATCCTAAGAAAGAGAAGGGATTTTTTGGCTTCCTCAGTATGAACATGTTGCTTTTTCTAAGGTGAGCCACTGCCCAGGTTAGCCAGCACAGCTCAGACTAATCTTCTCCAAGGACTGGTGAGAGTTCAATAACTGGGAAAAAAAAAAAAAAAAAGGACTTTGTAATGAAAACAGTGATGTAAGTATCATAATAATAGTGGAAACACTGAGAGGAAAGAAGGACAGGGTGGTAGGAAGAACAACTCATCTTTAAATTTCACTGTCATTTCTTAAGGAGCTTTGGAGTATGTCAAGTAGAAGTTTTATCTGGATCAAAAAGGTCGCTGAAAAGATCAGGGTCAAATCCATTGAATGGTGACTGTTCTGGTTGAAACTTCGTGGAAGTTTTTGCAAATTAAGCAAAAATATTAATGAAGAGATAAGAGCATCCATGGAATGGATTTGCACTGGATTGTCTAGAATATTTTTCCTAATTGCAGGAACCTCTTCAATGCAGACTTGCCCCTTCAAACAACTTTGACGGTGGCTGATCTGCTGGTTATGATCATGGGGGTTTGTCAACAACATTCTGAATTTAAACAAAAAGTCAAAACTTGCCCTTGCCTTGCCACTGCCCTGGTCATTGCCCTGGGTACTGACCCAGCTGGGTAGCTGAGACCTCCTTCTGGACTTCTAAAACCAAAGGAAAAGCATCCCTGAGAGCCGGATGGAGTCCTCAGTTAATCACACATCACACAAGTATAATGAGGACTGTTGAAAAAGCTTTTGCCAAATTGAGATAAACTCCCTTCATTGCTTCCTTTTTGCCAGTGAGTTCATTGGAGTACTTACATTTTCCATTCACGTCTGAAGAGCCTAGTAGGAAAAATGACAAACTGGAGGAGCTACCTGCATGCACCTGGGAAAAACAAACAGGGCCTGGAGATAAGAGAAAGTGGGAGAGCAGAGAGATAAGGAAAAGAATCGAGCACTCCTCCCTCCTCATTTCTTCCTCTCCATTTCCTCCCGGGAGCAGCAGAGTTCACAATGCTCTGCTCTCCAGACTGCACTTTCAGTGCAGGGCGGTAGGCGTTAGTTTCCCTATGGCCCTCTATTATTCACGTCAGCAAAGTGAGGTTTTCCATGTCTTCTAAAGACACCAGCCCTGATAGCCTGAATGCATATGTCCTTATTCAATGCTGAGGCTGAAGAGTCCCAGGTCTGTAGGCTTCTTTGGTCGGAGATGCCATGGGAATTTTGACAGATTGGTCCCTGACCCAGCTGACAAATACCAAGCCAGAGAAAATAAATGAGTTGGAGGTCAGCCCTGGGTCCCACTGCTGAGCTGAAGGACAAAGATGCAAAGGGATGAGTGAGCATCCCTACAAAGAGATGGACATGTGCTACAATAAGTTGCAAAGATCCTTGTAGTCATGGGTTTACACAGCTGGGCTTGAAGGTCCAAGGGTCTGTTCCCACCAGCACCCTTCATCATCCAGAATCATAGAATCATGGAATCATAGAATCATTTAGGTTGGAAAAGACCTTTAAGATCATCTAGTCCAACCATTGACCCTACTCTACCAGGTCCGCCACTAAGCCATGTCTGTAAGCACCACATCTAGAAGCCTTTGCCTACTCAAAATGTCAGCCTGTGTCATTCCTTGTCTGAGGGCAGCGCTGTCCCTGTGCTGTGTTAAACAGCTGATTTGTTCTACCCTGGTGTGAAGAGGTTTCTGTGAAAGGTTTTATAAGCAGAAATAACCACCCTGCAAATCCCAGTGTCTCCTGCACTACTTCTAAAATTATGCCACCCCTAAAAACACCCTCTAAGGAAAAAAGGCATATTATGTATAGAAGGAGACTCAGCCTCCACCTGTTACGTGAGATGGCGTTACACGGGCTTGGATCCAGCTCACAGAATACAATATGCAAATGTAAATGCCTTCATGCAGGTATCAGTGAGTGCTGGATGTCTCAGCTCACAGCCAAGACATGGTAGACATCCCTGGTACAATTCAGCTGGGAAAGCATAGCTGCGTAGAGCCATTGGAGATGCCCTCAGATACCCAGCTCCCATTTCAGAGTAACATGGAGATGTGCTCCCTCATCTTCTCTACCGCATCAGGGAATCTGACGAAATCAATGTCTAAGGCAGAGGTGGACCAAGAGGTGAACCGTGCTGTCTGAAGTGGTGTTTCAACCCAATCTTAACTCTCTGAGGAAGGTTGCCCATCCCTCTTACTATAGACTGGAATTCAGAAGGCCCCAGCGACGGGTAAGAATTGGCAGGGAGATGACCCGGGCACTTCTACACCTCCAGAAATATTCCATCTGGTTGATTCCAAGCCAGAGTGACGAGGTGGATTGGCTCCTCCATCATCCAAATCTGCTCTCCCGCCCCTGTTTGAAAATCATGACCTTTGGGACCAGAAAGTGCAATGACAGCAAAATTGGCAAGTCCAGCTGTCTACAGAAAGGAGTGAACTTGGCATCCTTGCACGTCTGGAAATGGAGCTGTTTATACAGGGGGAGGGGAAAGGAGAGCTGCCATGTGTAAGGTCTAAAATCAATCACTCACATTAACATAGCGTGCTACAGAATAATGAGGGTCCTACTAACTAAAGATGACATAATAAAACCATGTTAGCTCCTTCACTTCAGAACAAAATGTTTTCCCCTAGGAGAGAGCTTATAGTCACAGGAATTACCAAAAAGCGTTCTCACTTCTGTTCGAGTGTGATTTACTCCAGTTACTAAATATACACTGGTATAAATCTGTCAGGATTAGACAAGAATAAAAGGAAAGATGGCTTTATGATCAAAATGCTGGGGTGGGGATATGGTGATT
The DNA here is from genome assembly GCA_013398295.1 of Chionis minor. NCBI lineage: Eukaryota > Metazoa > Chordata > Aves > Charadriiformes > Chionidae > Chionis > Chionis minor. The sequence goes on from VZSF01004761.1 coordinate 174,178, forward strand.
AAGAAATTTTGCTCTGCTACAGACTTTTTTAGCTGCATATTGGACTAATATCACTTACTATTAACACTGCCTCACTCCAGATCATGCAGATACACACATGCACGTACAGACAAAAGGTCCTTTTTTCTTCCCCATTATATTTACCAGGCTTACTTGTTCTACCTTCTTTATGTAGATTGCTTTGTCTGTGGGACAAGGAATATGTTTACAAGCCAGATATCCCAATTCTGTTGTGTGCTGGCTGAGGAGATCATTTTAATTCTGGTGATTTTGTTCTGATTTTCAGAAAATTCAATTTAATTTAATAAAATTCAATTTAAAAAAAAAAAAAAAGCAAACCCAAACCAGTGTTTTCATGGACCAATATCTTTGCTGTGGCCTAAAGGAGTTCCTTCATGTAATTGGTAGTACAGCCATGTGGCTAAAGTTGCAGAAGGTTTTGAAGAGATCTAAGGACCACAGAAGAGCTGCTTGGCCAACGTGGTATAGATCAGCTCAGTTGTTTGAACCCAGGTGGCTATTTGAGGTGCCCTGCAATGTTCCACAGGCTCTCCCACTGCTTCTGGACAGGAGCATGACTCTGCCATACAGCTTGTGTGGACATCTCAGACACCCCTTGGTGCTTCAGGTGGCCCTGTACATCTCTATTTAGGCAACTGGACCTATGGGAGACTGCAGTGACCTCTGGAATAGCAGCTACAGCCCCACAGCTCCTGAAATGGCCCTAAATCCTGACGCATAAGCAGTTGGATTGAGCCCCGGGTGTCCAGTCCTAACCAGGCCAAAGAGAGATTGTCAGCATGAAGTCTCTTATAGCTGGGTGTTTTAAATATTAGCTTTGGCTGTGGAAAATGCCTTTGCCTGATCTAAATTCCTGTTATTTTGCTACCAAGGAACACATCTTATCTGCTGAGCGTGGGTTCTCCCTTATAAAAACTATTACACTTTGTGTCATGTTTAAATATCCACTGGGACAGAGAAAGAAAGTTCAACTCATTCAAGGGCTGAAGAGTTCAAGCACCTCCTGGGGTAGATCCTCTGCAGTATGAACTTCCACCTCTGGTAGACCCTCAGCTGTGCCTCGAAAGATGAACAAGCTGACATCAGCACACTGTGTTGTAGCAGTGCTGTGCCTCTTTGCCGAGTGCCCTGATGATTTAAGGTATAGATAAGGCAGTTTGGGTTTTGTTTCTGCAAACACCGTGCAAGTTTCTTCCTGTCTCTAGCCCCTCAGTCAAAACATTTCATTTTGGAAGTGCTCAAATAATTATTTTTTTTCAAGACTTGCTCGGGGTTTTTTTCTTTCATTTATTTTTTTTTTTCTCTTCACACCAAAAAGATCTGTTGGTTTTCACCCAAGCTGACATCATGATATGTTCTGAGTTGGACAAAACCGTAGTCTGGGAAAGGGAGGAGTCAGAAAAAGGGCAAAAAACATACTCTAAGAAAACCAATCCAAGACCACTTTTGTGTATGTAGCACTGCTCCCAGCACACTGTGTCTCAGCTCAGAGCCCATGGGAAATATATTATCCACACAGAATAAGGTGGGCACACAGGGTTTGAGGCCACGACAAGGCATCACCGCAGTGACCAAAGCTAGACCAAAACTGTGATACATCTCACAGCGTATCATTTGCTTAGCAAACATTTTAACCCATAGAAGATTCATGAAGGGATGCCACGTTTGACCATTGACTTTCACATTTTGCTCTTCCAAGGCCACATTGGAGAAGGCAGCGGGAGCAAATGTAATCCTTCAAGCGGATTTTGTTCAAATCAGCGGCTTTGGTAGGGCTACAAAGATAATTAAGGGGCTGGAACATCTTTCTTATGAGGAAAGGCTGAGGGAGTTGGGTCTTTTTAGTCTGGAGAAGGGAAGACTGAGGGGGGATCTCATCAATGTTTACAAATGTTTAAAAGGAGGGGGCCGGGAGGAGGGGGCCAGTCTTTTTTCAGTGGTGCCCAGTGGTAGGAAAAGAGCTAATGAGCACAAACTTGAACACAGGAAGTTCCATCTGAACATGAGGAAGAACTTCTTTCCTTCGAGGGTGGCAGAGCACTGGCACAGGCTGTGCAGAGAGGTGGTGGAGTCTCCGGCTCTGGAGACATTCCAAACCCACCTGGATGCCATCCTGTGCAACCTGTTCTAGGTGGACCTGCTCTGGCAGGGGGTTTGGACTAGATAATCTCTAGAGGTCCCTTCCAATCCCTGTGATTCTGTATGCATTAAGTACTGAGAGCTGCCGTGTTTAAGCAGTGGCCTGGTTCCACTTGCCCCAGTGAATTTTCTCAAGCATGTCTGTCCCTCGTTTCCCTCTCCTGTCTTCCACCTCTGTCCCAGCCATGGAGACATAAATGCAGCTTTACTGCATCCAGCACAGTACACAATCAGAGCAGGGTGTTAATAACAAACAGGCACCGTGGAATTAATGTTCCCTTCTGCAGATGTATCCCCGAGAAGTTGGCACGGCTGCTGCAATCTGGAGGAGCGCTGACTAGTGAAGAAGCACTTTTTTTTTCCCTCTGCTAATAAGACCCCAAGCCACAATTGAGCAATGGAGCAATTATGTTCTTTAAGATGAAATTCTGACTCATGTGAAGGACTCTTAAAAAATCACTTTTTTTTTTTCCCTTCCTGTGCTCTGCCAAAAATCCCGTAGTGACCTTCTTTATTCTTTCCTGTTCACAGTTAAGTGGAATGACAGCTCGAGGCCAAGAACAAAACAATGTAATGTAAAGCTATGTAGCATAAAGTGGTAAGTTTCAAAAAACACAGAGATGAATGAAATGGAAGGGAATTTCTTTGTCAAATATGAAACCATGGCTGATCTCTAGTACCAGTGTAAGGGGGAGGGGGGTGGTGTGCATAAAGGAAGTCCAAATTTTTCATCTTTTCATTAGTAACCTTAACAGACAGGGAGATATGAAACTGGATCACAATTCTGGCTTTGACAAGAGCTCAACTTTAGTGACATATTGGATTTGGTGCCGAACTTTGAATCTCTGCATTTAAAATGAAAAAAGCCCAAGGGACTTGAGACTTGCCAGATCAGGTCAGAGTAGCAATCTACTTCAGCTTCAGCTAACCAAGGAATTACACACACCCCATGATATCGTACCATGATTTCAGATCATGCTGGGCCAAATGAGGGATGCGAAGAACTGTGCTATGCTGTAACCTGGGTAAAAAGGGGAGAAGAGTCACCATGGGTTAATTATGGAGGCACAATGAGAAATCTGGGAGAAAACCACACTAAAAGGGGATTACAATTATAAGAGAAAGTGGACAGAAGCTGCAAAGAACTTTGTGGTTGGCCTTCAGTATGCGTGTAGCCAGGAAAGAAACTACTCCAGATGATCTTCTTCTGACTTTATCTAGCAGCCAATATACGAACCGCAGCGGTATTAGCCAGTCTTCCACCAAGAAGAGCACCTCTAAGGAGAATCAAGCAGCTCTTAAAGCAGAGAAGACTCTTCGGAAAGGAACAACTTGTTGTGTACTTTGAAGGAGAACTATTCTTTCAGTTCTCCTGGGGTGGTGGCAGGGGCTGTGCAGCCCAGCCACAAAACACCATCATGGAGACATCACGCTACTGAATTGGACACACCAGCGCAAGGAGAGGAAGATGGTCCAACCTGCTGCTAATGGAAACATTCTGAGTGTGACCGATAAAGGACATTTTTCCACGATGTCACAGTTGGGTCTGTGCTCTGGCACACGTTTTCTGAGACACTCCTGGGAATAGAGCAAAGGACAGAAGAGGTGTAGCAGACAGTTAAACAGCTCCTATATATCGGGACTGACCACCTTTCACAAAGTACTTCTGGACTTTACCCTTTATTATCAGGAGAGGCCGAAGCTGTGTGCAAACAGAAATGGATTTCATTTATAAAGGAAAAGTTACAAATTTGGCAGTTATAGGTAGAATATTGAACCAACCAGGTCATGTCTCATGTTTGGTTACATTTAATTCATTCATAATTTTCTCTTAGAAGTATCGAGCGATGGTTAAGCTCTGGAAATTGAATGACTGATTTTGAGAAGGATACAGCATCAGACAAATATTGCCAATGCTCTGCAGCAGAGTTTGATAAGGCAGTGTCAAACAGGAGCTTGAGCAGACATCTTCTCTTGACGCCAACCAGGTTGCAAGCAGTCAGGAATGAAGTGAAACTAGGGCATCCACAAATGAACAAAAAGTTATACCAGGGAAGATGGGATCTTGCAGTGGCAATGCTGGAACATCACAACACTCTAAAAATTAAGTGTTAATCTCAAATAGGGCTTGATGACCTAGAGAATTCTCATATTGGAGAGTCAGAAGAAATTTAGGTAAGTGAGTAAAAGCCTGAGGACACCAGCAGAATGGAAATAACATCTGCTCCAGTGAGGTGGTGCAAACAGGGAGGGGAAGATTGGTCTGAAGCTCAGCTCGCTTGAAATCACACAATATCAAATAGACCATAGAAGACTGAAGGGCAAGTTCACAGCCCTTTGATGGAATACGTATCTGTGCTCTCTGTGGCCGCAAAAAGACCTGCATAGTAAACAGGAATGGGGAAAAGGGCACCATAGCTTATACTCAAGATTTCTGAGCTGGAATGGGACCAATTTACGGAAAGGTTTGTATGGAATGACTGCACAGGATGGGGTTGGGACACATGAAGAAAACTGTTCTGATCTACATTCCTAAGGAACAATATGGAACATACCTCAGGACCTTTTTGAAGTGGATCCAGTTAAGTGGTGTTCATGAGATTGTCTCCTTAGAACATCATATTGGACTTCTTTTCCAAAATTACTTTGGCTCTAGGAAGTTCCTAGTAGTTAGTTATCCACACAGGGAAGCTGTTGTTAATAGCTGGTGTTCCAGTGGGTGAGACTTAAGAAGTATATCACAATTATATAGGAACAATAAAATTCTTATATGCAGCAAATGACTACTTTGCAGCTTTTAACATCCTCCGCAGTCTACCCAAGGTTCTCTTACTTTCTTAGTGTTTATTTTTTCTATCACCCTTTGGAGGCTGCCAAAAAATAATAAAAAAAAATAAAAAGACAGAGAAAGAGAAAAGAAAGAGCAGGAACATTAATGGAAGGAAAACTACTAAAAATATTAGCAGGTGTTTACAATCAAAAGGGGCGTAAACCTCCCAAGTTGCTTCTGCAAATTGCTCAACATTTTTTATAGGGCAATTTTGTGGGGCACAGAGCTTCGAAGTGATGGAGTTATACGACTGGGATGGTTTTGGCTCAGGAGCCTTATTGAAATGTATCTTTTTTGTTGGATTGGGCATTTTCACCGTGTGCAAAGAATATATTTGACCATGTTCTGTGTTCAGCGGGAAGATTTACTTTTGTTGAGGAATAAAAGCCTGTTCTCTATGGTAAAGCCTCTCTGATTTCAAAAGCAATGATAGTTGCAAATCTGCTCCCAAGAAACTAAGGGCAATTCTTCCTGAATCAAAAGAGTACATGGGACTTTAGTCCAAAGCTGCATATGGATTTAGGGAGAACCTCTCGCAAATCTAGCTGCATCAATTTTAAAAGCTATTTCATCTAGCTGTGAATAACCTTCCAGTGAAGGCTGTTGTTGCAAACTGCCATGCTTGATGGCTTGAACTAAGTAACTTTGCATGGAAGCAGGCTTAAGAGCGCTCGGTTGGTCTGATCCCTCCATATCCGGTTATCAAACCACTCTGTCTACATTCACATGAGCATGTTGTTCATGCATCAGAGAGTTGTGATGCCTGAGATTGGGACATCTGCACTCAGAGTGGAATGCAGAGCACTGATTTGGTTACCTATAATCTCTAGGAAGTGCATGGACAGAGATTTTGACTTTTTTTTTTTTTTTTTCCTAATCTAAGAAAATGCAAAACATCTACTGAAAATCTTGGAAAAACATTGTGAGAAGAGTTTTAGCTCCTGAATGGCAAACTGGTTAAAAAAAAAGTGGAAATTTTTGAAAGAGAAGGAAAAAAAAAAGTTTCTGGTTTGTTGAAAACAAAACTTGGTCCATAATATCTAATCAAAGGAATGTTTACCCATCTAATTTCAATTTTAGCTGAAAATGTTATTAGCTGACATTTTTTTTTAATGTTTTAAGTCAAGAACAGCCCAAAATATATATGCCTTTCAGGTTTCCCCAATAGAAAATACTTTTAAAAGAAACACCAAAATTGCCCTTTTCCAAAGAACATTGCTGTTTTGAAGAAAATATACTTTACAGTGGGAATATTTTTCTTTAGACAAACATTGACCAGTCCTGCCGACTGATGCCAAAGTGATCTGAACACCATGTTACTTATACCTTTTGCACCAGATCCGATACAATTCTCGCTGAGCAGTTACTGCAATTTCTCATTGCCTAAATTCCTTTACATAGTTCAATGCTAAATATGGGGCAAGACTAAACAAGGAGCTGTGACTATTCTGAATCTTTCCCCTTGCTCTTCTGCGTTGCAAGTCACACACGGCTCAAGGTGATCACTGGTGCAACATGATGGATTCTGCTGCAGCTGTATTAGGTGCTGTGCACATCTCTCTTGTGAAAAATGTGCTGTCATCTTGCTGATAAAATGCCTTTATTTTTCTTAACCATGACTTCACTAACAATGTAGAAGCACCGAGGTTGTGAAAAATTGCTTATCAATTGTGACAAGAGTTTGCAGATCCCAGCTGAGGGATGGCATCAGGCATGTCTACAGGTCTGGGAATTGCATTTTTGCCAGAGGGCAATGAGTGACAGAAATAGTCTGTAAGAATCCAACTTGTGCGTCCCTGAGACAACCACAGGGACAAATGATAGACGAAGAGCATAGACACCCAAAACCACTTGCCAATCCAGTGTCTGGAGCGGTACAGCACAAAGAGAGGAAGGGAGGAAAGAACAGATCACCTGCAAAAAAAGGAGAAGAGAGGGCACGGACAGAGATTCACCTTTTTGCCGTAGGTTCTTAAAATCATGAAATATTGGTGTGACTTGGCGTTTTTAGTTGCTTTACACCATATCTCTATGCCAGCTTCATCTTGGTCCCTCAAGTTTGCACTGGCAGGAGTGATGCTCTCAGTAAATAAACACCCAAAACCAAGTAACTGCCTTTATTTTCTTTCTTTCTTTCTTTCTTTCTTTCTTTCTTTCTTTCTTTCTTTCTTTCTTTCTTTCTTTCTTTCTTTCTTTCTTTCTTTCTTTCTTTCTTTCTTTCTTTTTCTTTCTTTCTATCTATCTATCTATCCGTCCATCCATCCATCCATCCATCCATCTCTTTCTTTCTTTCTTTCTTTTTGATGCTTCATACCAGAATGCCTTTAATATGATGCTGCCATGAAGTCATAGAATCAGAATCACCCAGGGTGGAAGGGACCTTTAAAATCATCAAGTCCAACCACCAACCTAACACTGCCAAACCCAACACTAACCTATGTCCCTCAGCACCACATTTACCCATCTTTTAAATACCTCCAGGGATGGTGATCCCACCACTTCCCCAGGCAGCCTGTTCCAACGCTTGATAATGTTTTTGGTGAAGAAGTTTTTTGCTAATATCCAGTCTAAACCTGCCCTGGCGCAACTTGAGGCCATTTCCTCTTATCGCTTGTCATTACCCTGGGCATCAGCTATGCACCTGCTGACCCAGCTCCCCCTGATTATCACATCATAAAAAGAATTCCTCCTGAATGGAGACTGACTGCCGCTTCCCAAAACACACACACGCTCGGGGAGGGGAATTGAAGGGCTGCCTATCATGCATCATGCACAGCTCCACTTCACTCAGAGCAGGAAAAAGAAGTGATGCAGCCAGGAAAACAAATCAAAATAATAAGGGCGTGAATAAAGCAAGTGAGACTCTTCAGTCTCTGTGCTGCTTGCCTGTAGCACTGCGCTCGCTCCGCTGGCAATGCAGCCCCTGTATTCGCTGGTGTCCTTAGGGCTGGAGGATCCCAAGGCTTTGGAGCTGGGTACTTAAATCCTGGTCTTTTTACGACTCTTTGCCTTGGCTCCTAATTGCAAAGCGAGGAAGATGGCATTTTATGGTGTTTGTGATGTCTAGGGAGGAAGATGATCTCTTCCTGTGCTTATGATGTCTACTCCGGCCACACTTGTTCTGAGACAGTGACTGTCTCTCACCAGGTAGGTCCTCTCTCAACAGGACTTGAGAAAGCAAATGGGAATTTCTCTGCTCTGTGCTATAGGGACTTCTTCCACCCTGAGCAAAGCTCTGATAGTCAACAAACTCCTTCCCCATCAATCTACCATAAAAGCCCCTCATTTGTTATGTGGGCTGGTGGGCTCCTGCTTTGACACCGAGCACAGAGAAATGTCTGTAATATCCCTGGGCATACTGCTGATGGGACCACAGATGGGATGTCACTGCTGGGATCCATCTTGCCCAGCTTCAACAATCTCTAGATGAGGTGGCCAGCCTCTTTAACAGCACAGACTTTCCCTGAAGCACATAGAGAGATGTTTACTCTCCCAGGGGACAAACCATGCTATATGCCTCTGAAACCTCTTTCAAGACGAGATGAAATCACCCTCTGGCATTGCCCAGTTTCTCTTCGTTGGCTGTAGATGTTTAGCTTTGTAGACTGCCAACACAGAGCAGGTGAACCCCACGATACATTGAGATATCTACTCTGACACGTGTAGAAACGGCACAAAGGAGATCCAGATTTGCCATGTCCTGCTGGTTTTGAAGGGTTCATTGCTGGCCAAAAGGCAATTCAGTGTTCCAGTTGAACTAATGTAGAAGCAGGTCCCAGAGCAACTTGGCCTCCTCACGGAACAGGCCAGTTCAGGTCCTGACACAGAGGAGCTGCTCTGGCCTCTGTAACAACCTGTCTTGGACCATGGCTTAAAAGGGAACCCAGAGAGTCCTGAATTCGGGACACATGTATCTCCTCCTTCTGCTTAGCCTCCATGGGTCCTCTCCAAAGCCTTTCTGTCCCTTTGAGGTAGGTAAGGACCTCTCAGGGTGAGTCAAACTTGCAAAACGCAACCCAAAAGAAGAAACAGATTGGGGCTGCGAGCCACAGTGTGTTGCAACCTAGAGAGTAAAAGACCTACAGCCCCACCCAATGCCAGCTATTCTCCTATATCCTTAGGGCTGCATGTTTTTCCACATACTGTTCAATTTATTATTTGCCAATTCCAAGTATAGCAAATTCAGAGTGAGAAAAATCTCATTTTGAGTTGGTTTTGGCTTCTTACTTGCAGTTGGACTCATTTGGAACAAGGTCTTTGTACTTTATTACAGCAAATGCCCACGGGTTATTATTTCGGAGAGCCATTAGGGAAAGGAGTCCAAGTAGAGGGGGGCAGTGGGCTGAAGTGGGGCCAGGAGAAAAGGCACAAAGCTTCTGAAATGCATCATTTTTCACCTTGCCATAAAAACAAATGGTGGAGAGAACATGAGCTAATAAACACCCATTGAGAACAGGGTGATTTTTTTTTCTGGCTTTTTGGCTTTGGCCCTTGGGGGTTTTTAACGTCTCCTTAAGCACATGTAAATCATAGGGAAAAAAAATCTATTCAAAATTACAAAGAAATACCTGGGGCCAAATTACACAAAAAAAAAAAAAAAACCTGGGGGAAAAAAAAAAAAAAAAAAAAAAAAAAAAAAAAAGGAAGACTGGTGAAAGTCGTGTGCTCATACAGCCAGATCAGAGAGACAGGCAGATAGATGGATAGACAGAGAGATAGATAAGACTGGAAGCATGGACCTGGATTTCAGATGTCCTCTTCTGCAAGGTGCTGTACAGGCACCACTCGGCCTACTTATGGAGATGCCTATATAAGAGGCAGATCAGAAACAATATCAAGATATTGCTTAAATCAATAGGACAGTTCTTCTCTCAGTTTGATTGATTGTTTTTCTCTGGGTACAATGGCTCTCCAATCCTTCTTTGACTGTTTTTCTCTACGTCAGCATTAGGACTCAAGAACACGGGACATGCTAATGCACTATTTCTTGATGATTTGGTAATGCTGTTATACAAAATTTCATTAAACTTATCTTTGTCAAAATACAACTGTGTGAAGAGGTTGACACGCTGGAGGGAAGGGATGCCATCCAGAGGGACTTGGACAAGCTTGAGAGGTGGGCCTCTGCCAACTTTATGAAGTTCAACAAGGCCAAGTGCAAGGTCCTGCATATGGGTCAGGGTAATCCCTTGCACAAATCCAGGCTGGGAAGAGAATGGATGGAGAGAAGCCCTTAGGAGAAGGACTTGGGGCTGTTGGTGGATGAGAAGCTCAACATGAGCAGTCAATGCGTGCTTGCAGCTCAGAAAGCCAACTGCACCCTGGGCTGCATCCCCAGCAGCGTGGCCAGCAGGGCAAGGGAAGGGATTCTGCATCTCTACTCTGCTCTGGGGAGACCCCACCAGGAATACTGTGTCCAGCTCTGGAGAGCCCAACAGAAGGACATGGACCTGTTGGAGCGGGAACAGAGGTGGCCACAAAGATGTTCAGAGGGTTAGAGCACTTCTGCTGTGAGGACAGGCTGAGAGAGTCGGGGTTGTCCAGCGGGGAGAAGAGAAGGGTCTGGAGAACTTCCAGTCCCTAAAGGAGCTCCAGGAAAGCTGAGGAGGGACTTTTTACAAGGGCCTGTAATGGTAGGACAAGGGGAAATGGCTTCAAACTGGAAGAGGGGAGATTTAGAACAGACATCAGGAAGAAATTTTTCACGATGAGGGTAATGAGGTACTGGAACAGGTGGCTCAGAGAAGCTGGAGGTGTTCAAGGCTAGGTTGGGCGAGGCTTGGAGCATCCTGGTCTAGTGGGAGGTGTCCCTGCCCGTGGCAGGGGGTTTGGAATTAGATGATCTTCAAGGTCGCTTCTAAACTATACCATTCTATGATTCTATGATTTTTGACAGTTATGCCTCAATTAGACAGAAAGTGGGATTGATTATCAAAGTCAGAATTAATTACCTGGGCCTCTGTATAGTCAGTGAAATAACTCTGTCATAGCATTAGCCCCAGAAGATTACCTCAGAGTTAGAGATCTAACTTTTCACGCCTAAAATTAGATGAGGAGGATACTACATTACTTAGTCATGTTCAGTTCATTACTTTTTGCAGAATGGATATTCTGGATGACTTTAACTCAGAAATGGGACACTGCATCCATTGTTCAGTCAGGTCTCCACCCATAAATCAAATAGAGGTTTGAGGTGGTATAATCAGTCATTTGATTTGGACAAAAAAATTTGAGATGATAGAGTATGGGGATTTTTTGGATGACTATAATTTACATTTGGAAGGGTCAAAATTTACATAAATCTTTTCTGCAATAGAAAATATTTTCTGAAGCTGGAGTACTACAGCTTTTGTGATTTTTTTGTTGATTTTTTTCCTCATCTTAAATGACAAAAGTAAGGACAAAAAGCTTTTCCCCCTCAACAAACTGCCTTTTCTCCTTTATTCTTAAAAGAAATAATACAAGACAGCCAACACCAAACTTCTGACGCTCTAATAAAAAACTTGGGATTTTGAAAGGGAAAATATTTTAGAATTTTTCAAGAAAAAGAAACAAAAAGTGAAAAAAAAATAAAAGAAAAAGAAAAAGAAAAAATAATAATCTCTTTCAGCAATTTTCTTTTAAAAAATCTCACTTTTGGCCCACTCGGTTCTACATTAATTTCAATCAAGGGAGGCAATCAGCCAGAAAATCTGAGCAAACACATCTCTAATCAACATCGTCCTGATGAATAGCACTGTCAGGATAAGTAAAATCATGTATTTTCTTAAACAGGAGGATTTATTAGCAAAAATGAAAACCAGCTCCATGCGCAGACCGAAAGGCGCGTGGCTTTCCTTGTTCCAGCTTTACCCCGCTTGTTCATGACTGTGACCTGCTCTAACTCCACCCCGTGGTGATACCAAGGGTGGGATTCATCTGACGAGTTGTGGACTTCACCTCATCCAGTAGCAACTGTATAAACAAGGGTCAGATGAATCATGCCCTAAAAGTTCCTATTCCTCCCCGTCGACCGTAAAGGGACCCCCAAGTGACGATTTCTGTAGCGTTAGCTGAGATGAATGGGAGACGAGGGGCTGAGGCCAACGCAACAAATAGCCATATGGTTGCCTGTAACGTACTGAGAACAGATGGATCAGCAAGCGATTTACAGATGTAATAATGCTATATGATCCCAACTCCATAATGAAGTAATATTATCCCCAGTTTGCAGATGAGGAAATTGAAGCATTGGGAAGTGTAGAGCCTAGTCCAATTCCTGGTGAAGCCAAATTATTTGTCTGTCATTACCCATGATGAGGAAAAGCTGGGAATATAACGCAGACATTTTGAGCTCCGTCCTGATATAGGGAATCCCAGCCATAAACTCTACGGTTAAGCGCAGGACCTGGAGCTCATGTGGAAAGTCTCCTACTTGGCCGTGCAGCCTGCTGCATCACAGGAAATCAGCTTAGCACACCCTTCCAACTCTTGTTTTGCTGCAGCTCTAGGAATGACTTCCGGTTCTCTTGTGGCTTGCTGCCCACAGGTTCAGCTCTTCGGGGAGTTCCCAGAAAGCAAAATAGTGAAAGAGTCAAGAGTGTTTCTGCTATTGTGTCACATCAGTGACTGTTCTGGGAGTACCTTTGTTTGTACCTTTTCTTCCTTTACTACAGGACATGCTCCCAAGACGTGCACCACTGGACGCCTCATAGATGGTGGAGCCAATGCTTCACAGAAGCGTTGCAATTTCTGTGTGTATGCCAGTTGAGTGCATTGCACATTTTCCCAGGTAACAGCCTCCCAGGTCCAAGGGATCTCCAGAAACAGGCATTTTGCCTGTTCATGCTGCCAGCATGATTCATTCACCTGTTCCTGTTCACCACCTTTCACAAGGACAAACTGGGAATCAACAGGTCAGAGTTGGGTGAAGTGGTGGCTGCTTGTAGCTATCATCTTTCCCAAGAGCTTCAGAAGCCATTTCCTGGTCCAGGTAATCCCAAACCCAAGGGAGAGACTGTGGCATCAGCAAGCACTATGGAAGCTGAACACAAAATGCCCCCTTCTCCAAAAAGGACCCAGCCAGGGGCTTGTTACCACAATGCCCTTGAGAAAAAAGATTGTTGAGGGTGGGATTCAGGCCAGATGAATTGTCCTGGATGGCCCCAGATGGGTTAGGAGCTGAGCATCCTAACTGCGGAGGATGGAGGCTCCTCTCATGGAACTTGTGTGCTAGATGATGTGCAAAAACGCAAAGCTGCTAAAAGATACCAAAAGCACGGTCACAACATAGAGAGCTGTGAACTGAGGAGCTACATAATGAATGTCCTCTTGCTGCAGCACCCAATAAAACACAGGCTAATGCACTGAGCTCATGGTTTGATGGTGCAAGGCAGCAGCCCTTCAGTGAGTCTAAACCACCACAGTGCCACGGCCCAAAGCCCTGAATCAATAGAAGTGAACTGGCCTGGATCAAAACCATTTGGGTGGGTTAACTGTGCACAGGCTCATTTTTCACATTGTCTGGCCCTTTGTAGTTGGTGGAGAAGTGACCCAAGGGCCAAGAGACAGAGCAAGCTGTGGGTTCCAGCTAATGTAACGCATGCAATGGTCCAGGTTAGGAAACACCTAACCCAGCTTGTTGGGTATTTCCTAACGTGGGTCAACATTGTCCTGCCGGGCCATCTGGCTGTGGGGGGTCCCGTGGTAGCAACTGGAACCACAACCTTAGCTTCATGGTCTGATTTTCTGCCCATGGTGAGCTCTGTGCTGTCAAGCTACGTTGCTCCATCACTGCTTGAGCCAGCTGATACACATTTCCTGTCCTCATGGCTGCAGCGTGGGGTGTGGGTTGATGTTACACTGAATCTGGTGTAAATTGCTCCTGTGAGCAGTGACCATCTCCCTTCTCTTTCTCCAGCTACGTGGTTTTGATAGTCTCAATTGTGATACTCCAGCAATTGTGCAGGCACATGGTAAATCAGAGTAACTGGCGGATCAGACAGAAACCTGAGGAAGTTCACATCAGATCAGCTCATCGATCGCGCTCACCTCTTGGCTGTGCAAAGTCCAGCACTAGGGAAAAAGAGGGAACATGCGGCTGTGGGGAGGAGGGAGCAGGCCATTCCTTCTACTGCCAAATTAAGTGTGACATGAAACCTCTGTTTTCACAATGGTTTAAATGGTCTATGGCTGTGGGGATGCTTCTTACCCTCTTCTCTTAATTCTAGCAAGTTCCCCTTGCCAGTATTACCACTCAGGTGGCTGCAGGACACCCTCGATCAGGTTCTTGGTGTGGATGGGAGATATTTATTTTTATTTTTCCTTCCTGGCGAAGGTTGCAGCCAGGTCAGTTCCCTCATCTAGCTCCCCCCACAACTGAGCAAGGTGCAGTGGTTAGAGCTGTGGAGGGAAAGGAAGACCACTGATTTCACAGGCAGGACAGACACAACCCTCTCACCAAACTGTGCCCCAAGACATGCACCAGCTGGGTTGCAGATAAGCAGACTTGGGGGGGCAGCGCAGGCCAGCACAGCACTGGGACAGGCACAGCAAACCAACTGCTGACGTACGGGCAAAGCATTTTGTGCCTTTAGGTGAGCCAAATGAGATGTTTGAAGAAGCAAACGGAGGAGGTGGGAGGATTTGCAGCAGAGAGGCAATATGCAGGCAACAACCCTTAGCAGGGACCGCTTGGGATGGCTGCTCTGCATGGAAGCAGCGAGCAATGCACGCGCTGTGGGGAGAAAACAGAGATGGAAGGACACGGTGTGAAGAAGCTCAAGTCCTTGCATGATGTGAAACATGCTTCATTGTCTGGTGGCTCTTCTTGGACCAGGCTCCTTTCTTTACCCCTCCTCACGTCTGCTGAAGGGCAGTGGAGCACAGGACTGCTCGGTGCCATCTGCCAAAGTGGCACCACCTTTTATCCTGCCTACCTTTCTCCAGCACCTCCACCGCCCTGGCTGAACTGGACACCAGACTATTCAGGGAGCGGCCTCCCCTTGATTCAAGCTGAATTAGGTTAGATTAAATTTTGCATTTTTGGTTTTTTGGTTATTCAGAGAAATATAATGATATTCTCATGTGTTTAGCTCCAACATTATTATGGGCTTTTCAATGGATTCCATATTGCGCCCTCAGTTATAACATGAAACCGGCCAGCTCCAAACCACAGGATGATTGAAACATTCTGGTTCAGCTGCGTGTTCCAGCTCACGTCAAGCCAAGTTACTTTAAATATATCAAAATTCATGGGATGCATAAAGAATGCAGGTCAAACACAGTCACAGAGATCTGTGGCTGATAGGAGCAGCATTCAAAGAATGCCACGGGGGGGAAACGGTACCCATTCTTGCTTTGTGAATTTAAAATAATGTAATAAAATAAAATAAATTTTAAAAGATGTGAGGAGACAGATCTTAGTACACACAATAGATTTGGAGTTAGTCCAGGTTACCTGGAAGAACCTGGGCAAACAGGTCTTTGACTCCTAAGTTTGCCTGTCTGGAATATGATGAGTCCATGACCTCCAAGACGATATTTGAAAAATCTCAACACCCAGCAATGTCTGGAGGACAGGACCAAACAAGTCTATGGACCTGCAGGTGTCCATGAAGCAGCATAATAAGGGGATGTATTGCTTTTCCCTCCCAGTCTCTTAAAAAGGCAAGGCCAGAAATGCAGTATAATTTGGGACTACAACCTACAGATGGAGGACCTTTGAAATTAGAGAGTACACGAACTAGGAGACTGAGACCACAGGACATGTTTTCTGAATGACTGTTTTTTGTTTAAAATTCCCCAGTCTGAAAATTGTTACTGGAATATATCTATTTTCCTTAACAGAAAACCTCAACCAGCCAGGACTGTGAAACTGCTTCTTAAAATATTACAAGAAATACAGAGTTGTGTTTCATCACTGTTGAACAGGTCCATTTGGGGTGAACAAAGCCTCTGAAAAGAGTTCTAAAACCCAAAACATTCCAGATTTTTTTTTGGAAATTCTTTTATAATAAATGTGCCCATAGCACAGTTGTACATTTTAATTTCAGGTCACGTATTTGACTGTCTGAAGAAAACAAAATCAAATGATTGGAATACTTGTGCCTTAGTTAGGCCGAAATAATTGAAGAGTCTGGTTTTGCATCCTCTTGATCTCTCCATCACTCCTTCTGTGACTTGCTCTATTACAGTGCTTACTCTGACCAATCTGAGTGTGTACAATCCTTTGCAGCTTTGCTGGATTCATTCAAGGCATCAGAAGTGATTTTTTGGCCAGTCTAAACAACAGTAACAATGAGCCTCAACCCATTTGATGTGGTTTTAATATCTCTGTAAACCCATAGATTTTTATTTTTTTAATAAGTGAGAAATTTAAAAGTGGGTGTAAATGTATATTGTGTTTGCAATAATAGCTGGGAATTAGTCTGAGTGTATTATGTCAGCCTGAAATATTAATTTTTCAGAATTCTGAGCTCCTTTTTGACTTTGAGGCCAAGTCCTTGAAACGCCGAGCGCACTGAACTCTGCCTAGATCTGGATCCCTTGGGCAATGTTTGCAACATCTGTCCTTTCTGCAGCGATGCTGAGCTCCTCTGCTTTAGTTCCCAAGTCTGATTCTGCAATATTTAGATGCTCAGGGTCTGATTATCTCACCTAAGATCGAGGTTTAGGACTGTAGGCATCCTCTATTCCTCTGTAGTCAATGGTGAGACAGCTGCGACCATAGAGCAGGTCCTCCCTCTGCAAGGAAGGCTGAATATTCTTCTGGAGATGCTAATCTCTACCCACTGACTACGCAATGACCCTAGTGTGACCACAGCTGTCATGTAGACGCCTCAAATATGTGTCTACAGCGAGGTGGGATGAACTCAGGTCTAAGGCAGAGCCATTCGCAATGTCCATGTCAAGGATCGTTGCCCTTTATGCAGAACCTGGCACAGTAAGAACCCTTCAGGCTTGCAGAAAGAGCGAACTCTTTTACTAAGAGCAGGAATCAACACCTCTGGGGGTGTACGTCTCAGAAAGTGCTGCTAAAGCACCACCAGCCATGCATTTCACCGGTTGTACTTTTTCACCTCCGGTTCCATGCTCTTGGCCTCCCATCTCCCCCACCCCGCGCAGCTGCAGCCCACGGTTATGAAGCGATGGAAGAGAGCTGGTGTGGAAATTATTTTCTCATGTACCTGGAGACCAGCATAATTTCATATTAGAAGCTAAAATTAAAATCCTATTATAATAAAAGTAACTAGAATCCCAAGGGGACAACATACCAAACATTAGCTGAAAACACCTTCCTGAGCATGCAAAGAGACTCATGGGGGAGAATGGCATCTGTTACTAACATCTGAGTGCAAATTCCTTCCACCTGCTACAGGCAGAAAGTCAAAATGCCTTCATTTTCTGCCGAGCACTTGAGCCGCCCAGCTAAAGGACACTGTAAACTTAATTAAGCGGGTTTCCACCGTGGCCTGTGTGGATGTTGTTTCAGGCTCTGCCATCAGCCAGCACCAAGGAGGCACCTGGGGATGCTGGTCCAGCTGACCAGCTTGCATTTCCCAGCTAGCATGGAAAATGACGGAATGCTTTCATTTCCTGAGCAGAAACTGCAACAGTTTGTATTTCTACAGATACATCGAAGCGGGCTAGAAAATCACTTATCGGGGCAATTGCATCCACTATACGGAGAGAAAAGCTTGATGCAAAAGAGAAAAACATAGTCTTTGGACAGCACCAGCAAGCTAAGGATGAAAATAAAACAATAAATCATAATATTGAGATCTTATCATGTCCCATGTCAGCCACGAGTCTTAAAGCCATTTCCATTGTCAATGACATGAGCTCCATGTGCAGGGAAACTGAAGCCCACAATGCCAGCCGTGCATTGCCCAGCAAAGTTGGAAATACAGCCTGGATCTCGGAAGTCCTCCAGAAACCCTTCTGAAGGCAAAAATCAAGAAAGCAATGCAAATCCAGGTCTCTCAAACTGTCGCAGCACATGCTCAGGCACAGCGTGGTTCTGCAGGATGAGTCCTTCTGCACAACAATGCTGGGTAGCCCCACTAATTTCTTTCATGAGCCCTGTTATTTCGCCCTGTTATTTTTTCCTGTCCTTGTTTTTGCTATTTAATTCCCCAACTGGGACCCTTTCTTATGCAGATGTAGAGCACCCTATCTCAGGTTGGAAGCTCAGGTTCCCACGTCTGTTCCTGATGGATGACGGAGGCCGTGAAGGGGGAGGTTCAAGAAGGATTCCTTAAATCGATCAGGCAATCAGAGGTTAAAAAAGCGTTGATGCTGCCTTTGGTTGTGCTTTTCAGCTGGGACTTCAAGTTTAGTGGCATCACCGTAAAAACCACCCAGGTTGCGGGTTGCCATCCCCTGCGTTGTCTGTGCAGCAGATGAGCAGAACAGATAACAAAAAGTGCTCTTTTCTCAGCTGGTCTGGTAGCTTCTCCCTGCCTCCCATGCCCTTGAAGGAAAACCGGGTGGCTGGTATTAAGCAGACAAAAGGTCCTGGGATCCTTTCCTTGGATCCTGCCCCGAGGGTTGGTAGGATTTTTTGGTAGGCAAATTCTGGCCGCAGCCCTTCCCTAGCTGCTGCCTCTGTGTAGTGCAACAGGGAGAGTGGCAGCACTAAGTGGTACCAAGATTTTGGTGCGTATTTCCAGTCCTGAGCGCTACGCACAGGTCCCTGAGCCAGCCCCAGACAGCAGGAAGGGGGGCCCAGGGCTGATCTGCTTCTGGGGGCCATATAAGTGCACCCATACAGTTAGGCCAGTCACCTAGCATGGTGACTTATCCACCGGGATGAAAGCAAGGAATTGACTTTTGGTTTGGCCATGACATTGCTGTATGCTGCTACGTAAGCTATTGTACCATGTCCTTCTAACCTCAGTTTCCCCATTTAGAATTTATTGGCTGATATTGCTCAGAATCAGAATGGCTGAGGTTGGAAGGGACTTCTGGAGGACCAAGAGTCCTGCTCAAGCAGGGCCACCTACAGCCAGTTGCGCAGGACCATGGCCAGATGGCTTTTGAGTATCTCCAAGGATACAACCTGTGCCTGTGCTTGGTCACCTGCATGGTGAAAAATTGTTTCCTGATATCCAGAGGGAACCTCCTGTATTCCAGTTTATGCCCATGGCTTCCTGTCATTGGCCACCTCTAAAAAAGAGCCTGGCTCCATCCTTCAGGTATTTATATACATTAGTAAGATCTCCTCAAGCCTTCTCTTCTGGCCAAACAGTCCCAGGTCTCTCTCAGCCTTTCCTCACATGTGACACGCCCCAGTCCCTTCAACACCTTCATAGTCTTTTACTGGGCTTTCTCCAGTATGTCCATGTCTGGCACTGAGGAGCTCAGAACTGAAAACACCAGTCAGGGTACGGCCTCACCAGCACTGAAGATCACCTCCCTTGACCTGCTGGCAATACTTTGCCTAACACAGCCCAGGATACCATTCACCTTCTTTGCCACATGGCCACGTTGCTGTCTCATGTTCAACTTGGTGTCCACCAGGAGCCCCAGGTCCATTTCTGCCAAGCTGCTTTCCAGCTGGGCATCCCCCAGCATGTCCTGATGCTTGGGATTGTTGATCCCCAGGGGCAGGACTTTGTGTTTCTCCTTGTTGAACTTAATGATGTTCCTATCAGACCATTTCTCCAGACTGTTGACGTCCTTCTGAGTGGCAACATGACTCTCTGGAGTATCAGCCACTCCTCCCAGTTTGGTGTCATCTGCAGACTTGCGGAGGGTACACTCTGCCCTAGCATCCAGATGATTAATGAAGATGTTAAACAGGACTGGACCCAGTACTGACCCATGGGGTACACTGCTAGTCACTGGCCGCCTTCTAGATTTTGTGCCACTGATGACCACCCTCTAGGCCTGGCCATTCAACCTGTTTGCAATCCACCCCACTGTCTGTTCATCCAGCCCATTTACCTACTTTAAAAACCCCATGATGTGACATTTATGGAAAGTGCTATATAAAAGCCAGGGCTTCTTATTAAATCTCACCTTTAGTCAGCAAAACACTTAAACATGTGCTTAAGATTTAGGGTAAGCTTAAAGCGCATCGGGACTCAAACATCTGATTAAGTGCCGTGCTGAAGCGAGAGGGGTTGGTGAGCAGCGGTAACACGCTGCGAGGTCACCTATTGTACTTAATGCTTTTACGTTAACGAAGTGCAACCTGGAATTCCGTTGNCCAGGTCTCTCAAACTGTCGCAGCACATGCTCAGGCACAGCGTGGTTCTGCAGGATGAGTCCTTCTGCACAACAATGCTGGGTAGCCCCACTAATTTCTTTCATGAGCCCTGTTATTTCGCCCTGTTATTTTTTCCTGTCCTTGTTTTTGCTATTTAATTCCCCAACTGGGACCCTTTCTTATGCAGATGTAGAGCACCCTATCTCAGGTTGGAAGCTCAGGTTCCCACGTCTGTTCCTGATGGATGACGGAGGCCGTGAAGGGGGAGGTTCAAGAAGGATTCCTTAAATCGATCAGGCAATCAGAGGTTAAAAAAGCGTTGATGCTGCCTTTGGTTGTGCTTTTCAGCTGGGACTTCAAGTTTAGTGGCATCACCGTAAAAACCACCCAGGTTGCGGGTTGCCATCCCCTGCGTTGTCTGTGCAGCAGATGAGCAGAACAGATAACAAAAAGTGCTCTTTTCTCAGCTGGTCTGGTAGCTTCTCCCTGCCTCCCATGCCCTTGAAGGAAAACCGGGTGGCTGGTATTAAGCAGACAAAAGGTCCTGGGATCCTTTCCTTGGATCCTGCCCCGAGGGTTGGTAGGATTTTTTGGTAGGCAAATTCTGGCCGCAGCCCTTCCCTAGCTGCTGCCTCTGTGTAGTGCAACAGGGAGAGTGGCAGCACTAAGTGGTACCAAGATTTTGGTGCGTATTTCCAGTCCTGAGCGCTACGCACAGGTCCCTGAGCCAGCCCCAGACAGCAGGAAGGGGGGCCCAGGGCTGATCTGCTTCTGGGGGCCATATAAGTGCACCCATACAGTTAGGCCAGTCACCTAGCATGGTGACTTATCCACCGGGATGAAAGCAAGGAATTGACTTTTGGTTTGGCCATGACATTGCTGTATGCTGCTACGTAAGCTATTGTACCATGTCCTTCTAACCTCAGTTTCCCCATTTAGAATTTATTGGCTGATATTGCTCAGAATCAGAATGGCTGAGGTTGGAAGGGACTTCTGGAGGACCAAGAGTCCTGCTCAAGCAGGGCCACCTACAGCCAGTTGCGCAGGACCATGGCCAGATGGCTTTTGAGTATCTCCAAGGATACAACCTGTGCCTGTGCTTGGTCACCTGCATGGTGAAAAATTGTTTCCTGATATCCAGAGGGAACCTCCTGTATTCCAGTTTATGCCCATGGCTTCCTGTCATTGGCCACCTCTAAAAAAGAGCCTGGCTCCATCCTTCAGGTATTTATATACATTAGTAAGATCTCCTCAAGCCTTCTCTTCTGGCCAAACAGTCCCAGGTCTCTCTCAGCCTTTCCTCACATGTGACACGCCCCAGTCCCTTCAACACCTTCATAGTCTTTTACTGGGCTTTCTCCAGTATGTCCATGTCTGGCACTGAGGAGCTCAGAACTGAAAACACCAGTCAGGGTACGGCCTCACCAGCACTGAAGATCACCTCCCTTGACCTGCTGGCAATACTTTGCCTAACACAGCCCAGGATACCATTCACCTTCTTTGCCACATGGCCACGTTGCTGTCTCATGTTCAACTTGGTGTCCACCAGGAGCCCCAGGTCCATTTCTGCCAAGCTGCTTTCCAGCTGGGCATCCCCCAGCATGTCCTGATGCTTGGGATTGTTGATCCCCAGGGGCAGGACTTTGTGTTTCTCCTTGTTGAACTTAATGATGTTCCTATCAGACCATTTCTCCAGACTGTTGACGTCCTTCTGAGTGGCAACATGACTCTCTGGAGTATCAGCCACTCCTCCCAGTTTGGTGTCATCTGCAGACTTGCGGAGGGTACACTCTGCCCTAGCATCCAGATGATTAATGAAGATGTTAAACAGGACTGGACCCAGTACTGACCCATGGGGTACACTGCTAGTCACTGGCCGCCTTCTAGATTTTGTGCCACTGATGACCACCCTCTAGGCCTGGCCATTCAACCTGTTTGCAATCCACCCCACTGTCTGTTCATCCAGCCCATTTACCTACTTTAAAAACCCCATGATGTGACATTTATGGAAAGTGCTATATAAAAGCCAGGGCTTCTTATTAAATCTCACCTTTAGTCAGCAAAACACTTAAACATGTGCTTAAGATTTAGGGTAAGCTTAAAGCGCATCGGGACTCAAACATCTGATTAAGTGCCGTGCTGAAGCGAGAGGGGTTGGTGAGCAGCGGTAACACGCTGCGAGGTCACCTATTGTACTTAATGCTTTTACGTTAACGAAGTGCAACCTGGAATTCCGTTGCCCAGATGTTCTGCAGGGGTGAATTGGCACCAAAGTGCCCACCTGCAGTCCTAAAATCAACACTGTCCTCCTCAGCGAAGAGATTTTCATAGAATCATAGAATTGTCTAGGTTGGAAGGGACCTTTAAGATCACCGAGTGCAACCATTAACGTAACACTGCCAAACCCACCACTAACCCATGTCCCTCTGCACCACCTCTGGCCATCTTTTAAATACCTCCAGGGAAGGCAATTCCACCACTTCCCCGGGCAGCCTGTTTTACCACTAAAGGACAGGGCAAGTACAACTCCTCCTGCTGCAATAGTCAAAGCTGACCTCAAAGAGCAAGGAGAAAGCCAGCCTCAGTGGCAAAAAGTCCTCTAAGCTTTAAAGGAAGCT
This sequence comes from Chionis minor, assembly GCA_013398295.1. Classification (NCBI taxonomy): domain Eukaryota; kingdom Metazoa; phylum Chordata; class Aves; order Charadriiformes; family Chionidae; genus Chionis; species Chionis minor. The sequence continues at coordinate 196,979 of VZSF01004761.1, forward strand.
CCAAGCTCTTTGGAGGAGATTCTGTCCATTGATTTATTATGGGACAAGCACAGGACCATCAGCTTCCTCACTTTGAATCAGTCTTGGAGTTACAGAAGTGGTAGGAAGAAATCAATGCCCAAACTTGCCTTTCTGGTCTTGAAAAGTTAATAACGTTGTTCTGAAGCCAAAGCTTCTCTGCAAACTCAAAAAATTGCAAATGGATTAAAAAACCAGATTCTCACTTAATGACCAAAATTTGGGAGCTGGAGTTTGAAGGGAAAAATTCAATTGCATGGTATTTAGAATCATAGAATCACTTGCGTTGGAAGAGACCTTCAAGATCATCAAGTCCAACCATCAACCTATGCCAAAACCACCCCTAACCCATGTCCCTCAGCACCACGTCTGCCCGGCTTTTAAATACCTCCAGGGACGGCGATTCCACCGCCTCCCTGGGCAGCCTGTTCCAATGCTTGATAACCCTTTCGGTAAAGAAGTTTTTCCTAATATCCAACCTAAACCTCCCCGGCACAACTTGAGGCCATTTCCTCTTGTCCTATCATAGAACAGCTAGAGTTGGAAGGCACCTCAAAGATCTAGTTCCAACGCCCTGCCATGGACGGAGACACCCTTCACTAGAGCAGGTTACACAAAGCCCCGTCCAACCTGGCCTTGAACACCTCCAGGGATGGGGCAGCCACAACATGTTTGTGTCAAAATTGGCAGATTTGAGCACACAGTAACTCATACGACCCGAAAAACGTTACTGTTGGATGGTGTAGAAGTCTCTTGCTTATAATAATTTTTTAAATGTCTGCTCTTGCTAAAGATTTTTCCTAAAATAGTCTGTATTGTGAGCCAATCCATTTTATGCTTCCATTCAAACAGCATGCTGCTTTCATTTATACTTTTATGAATGCATAAAACAAGTATGTCTGTGTATTTACAGAAGGGATGTGAGTCCCGCTGAACAAAATACCTGAGCACTCCACAATCTTCCAGCATTTATCTGTCCAGAAAAGAGCAGTCTAGGCTCTGACGCTTGTGTCAGCGACTGATTTTATTTTGTTCCTTTGTTTTTATTAATCCATACATTTGAATATTTGTTTAAACTCATATTTGTTTCAGAGATCCTGAGTGGCTCCCTGCAGCACAATGAAATCAGGCAACCAGGGTCTGGTCATGCAAATCAGAGTGCAGGGTTTGGCCCCAAAGCATTAAAAAAAAATGTCCTTTAATGATAAAGGAGGCAACACGTTAAACTGAAGTGCTCTCAGTGCAAGTTCACTTTTGCACCAAATAAGAAGAGTCACCTTGAAAAGCTGAAGAAATGAAAGCAAAAGAGGAATTTTTACATTAAACTTTGGCCCACTTTTATATGCGTGTGTGTCTCAAAAAGAAAGAAATTCAATAAATATATGCACGGAAGCATTTGTCAGTGCCATTGCTTAGTCAGGACTATGGAGACAGCAGGTTGATTTCGTACTCTGCCTTGCACAGATGTAGCAGTTCGCTCTTTACAAAATGTTTCATTCTAGATTTTGAGATGGAAGTGCTCCATCTCTATGGGATGGAATGGAATGGAATGGAAAAATAAACCAAACCAAACCAAACTAAACCAAACTAAACTAAACCATACCAAACCAAAATAGAGAGAAAAGCAGGGTACTAAAACCCCAGAGTATATGAAATTCAGTAGGTTGGACAGCTTTCACCCATTTGCCAAAACACCCAGGAATACCTCCTCTCCAGCCCAGTCTGCATCATCAGATCATTTAAAAAAAATCAGATGTGCCAAATAGTTCCCGTTCAGCATAAAAAACAGTCCCAAGAATGGATTTTCCAGTGGTCCAACTGCTCCCCATTGAAGTCAAAAGGGTCCTGGATGGCCTTCCTGCACTGGACCCGAGAAGGAGCTTCTTTTGATATCAAAGGGAAAAGTCTGCTACCAAAGCATGCAACGAACAGGACTTTTCCCTCTAAATATCCTTGTTGAAGTCTGAAGGTGTTCAAGTAGAGAGATCAGAAGCTGGCCCCTGGTGAAGGGACAGCTCAGATTGTTTGGATATAGAGAAGTCCTACAAGCTTAACAAAAACCCCAACCCAGTAAGCCCAGCCATCATGGTGCACCACATCTTCAGAAACACACCAATCAATTTGTTTTCTTCTCCTTTCTCCCTTTCTTCCCTGGGCATTGACTGCAGATGACGCTCTCTTGTGGTGGGAACTGCACACTCAACTTCGCAAAGGACTGGTGGCAGCTGAACGGAGAGGTTGCCAGGTGTGGCTCAGAAACACACTGACCTGCAGAAAGCAAGCCAACCAGTTGTGGCAATTTCCCACCCAGCACTACGGAACTCACACATCAACCTCAGGCCCATAAAACATCCAGTAGAAATTACTGTGTCGGAGATTCGTTGCATGTAACGGTTTTGGAGCTGTCGAAATTGAGATCTACTGAGATCTACCATCACAGTTTCAAATCTTGCCATGAACGGAAAAAGAGGCTCTAGATTAAGAAACTGATCCTCACCTGATACATCAAGGATTTGGCTGGGACTCGACACCTTCCACACAAGGTAAGATGAGCCAGGGCACACCTGCAGCTCCAAGGCAGTTGCACGTGCTCGCTTATCCCAGCAAATGCAAATATATTCATCTTCATTGAGAGGCATAAATGTATAAACAGCATTTACCACAGCATAAGAGTATAAAAATGGATGATCAGAGCAGCTGAGCTGTTGAGAGCTCACAGAGTAACACCCTCAGCCAGCTCCTTGGCTTGCCTTACCACCCGGCTGCAAGACCCGGCTCTTTCATTTCAGGAAGAAGAAGGGGAAACTGCAGAGAAAAATGTGGCATGAAACCTGGGGTCTGACTGTCATTTATTTCCACCCACAGTGCAGCAGGAAAAGGCTGGAATCTATTAAGTAGTTCAAAATTGAACTGGATCCTGTTGTCAAGCTGCACGCTTGGTGTATATGGAAAAAAAAAATAATTCACAATATAACTTCTAGCAGTCAGGAAAGCCTAGAGATACACGTATTATAAAGGCAGTCACCTTGCATTTTGCATACTGATTAGCAGGTAGTACGAGATTTATTACATTTAAAGTCAGTCTAGCATCACCAAGGAACAGAAGGAAAAGTGTTCTTATAGTCTATGGGATGGGATATGGGCTTTCCAAGCAGGAATCATAGAACTGTCTAGGTTGGAAGAGACCTTTAAGGTCATCAAGTCCAACCGTCAAGCTAACGCTGCCAAAACCACCACTAACCCATGTCCCTAAGATGATGCTCCAACTCTGGTTGGCGTTGACATGCTGTAGGATTACCAATGAGAGAGTTGACTATACCGGCTTGGCCAAGAGGGACCAGAATTAGGCTGCTTCATGTGAAACCTGTCAGAGCTGCGAGTCCTCTGACGCCACAGGCAGGAGAAAAGGCAACCAAGAGGTTTGGTGCATCCATCATTACCTGATGGCACTTGATACCTTCATTCTCTCTGCCTCTAAAACATCATTTCCAGTTCAGAACTGTTTTACCTAAAGGTGAAGGCTGGACAAACCATCGTAGTAAAAATCACGTGGTCTATTTAGGCAAATAAAGACTTTGAGGCCTTACTATGGTACATCTCCATTTCTGTACCTGTTACTCTGTACAACTCAGGCAGTGATTTTTACACAACTTTATGAATGCTGTCAGATGACTTAAAGCTGATAGACCTTCCGCTATTCACCGTGCACCTTACCCAGCAAACCCAGTCAAAAACTCAGTCCAAACTCTTGTGTTAAAGGTGCGTGATCAATACAATGTATTAGAGGGAAAAAATGCAAGCCTGCAGCGTGCTTTGCTTCTTACGCAGAAGTTACACGGAAAAGAACGGAGGCAGCCCAAGAGGTTCATTTCCGAAAGGAGAATTCAAGTCCTGGAAACCATTTCACCGAACACCGGTTCCTTTTCCAGCCTCTGGCGTTCAGCAGCTTGGCAGCACAGGGAGGGCTGAGTGGAGATGCCGTCATGGAAGGGAGTCCTTGGCATGGCTGCGTCCCTGCAATTACCCTCTCCTGACTCTGTTTGCGTCCTTACAGCTGTAAACAACATCCACCGCTGTACAAGGCATCGCATTAAAAACACATGCCATATGGAAGAAATCAGAATGTTTCCGAGTAGGTCTTTCTTTCTCAAAAGGAGGAAAGCAGTGCTCGCAGACATTATGCACTGAAGCATAACTGAAATACACGCTCGTTGTCTGAACTAGAAGCAAACTGTGAAGCAGCAAGCGATTTACAAGCCTACGATAAACACCACACGATGCCGAAAAGCCTCATGAGCCTCACCGAGTGGTAGAACATAGTCCTGCTCCTAACCCTACGCTTCAGAGGCTTAAGTGCAATTTGTGGCTTAGTCACAGAATCCATAGAGTGGTTCAGGTCAGAAAGGACCTTGAAAATCATCTAGTTCCACCCCCCTGGCCTGGGCAGGGACACCTCCCACCAGACCAGGGTGCTCCAAGTCCCATGTAACCCGGCCTTGAACCTCCAGGGATGGGGCAGCCACAGCTTCTCTGGGCGACCTGGTCCAGTGTCTCACCACCCTCAGAGGAAAGTCCTCCTTGCAGGCTGATCCCTAAATCCGTCAACAGTTTGATGTCTCTGTTTCCACCACCTGTGAAATGGGGGGACCAGTAATTCACCCAGAGGGAGGTTCCAGGGGGTTCAGCGTTCATTCATAATATCCAAACTGTGGGGTTTGCTCCCCTAATTACAAAAGTAGCTCCACACTGGGATGGGCACTTGTATAAATTAGATCTCAAGATTAGTAGCTTTTTTAGGGTACCAAAGAGACAAGGAACAGTGATACTGCCCTGTTATAGATAAGCAATTGAACTCCGAGAGGAAAAATCCTCATTTTCAGCTGATACAAAGCAAGCAGGCCCACAGCGAGCATGAACCCGAAGAGAGAGAATCTGAATTAAATCCCAAGGCTGAGACCCTGCAGCAGTGCCAGAAATTAAACCTGGTCAGACTAAGCGCAGATAGTCCACCTCAAGTTTCCTTCTCCACTCTGAAGCAGCCTCATTCCACCCAGCAGAGCAAATTTCTTCCTCCAGAAATCTCAAGCACCGTTTCCCCCCTCCATCCTGATACAACCCAGCCCTCCAAAGCTTGGGTTTTGCCGCCAGCTCCCGAACAAAATTCTCAACCAATTTTCTCAACCAAAATTCTCTACACTCAAACCTACACCCTCCTTTTGAGAGGCATAAACCCCATTGCTCGCCCTCTTCCTTATTACTGTCTCACTCTCGTGAGCATCCTTACGGTTCAATGGTTTAGCTGTCAGGCAAAAAACCTAGAGCAGTTCTAGCTCCGCGGCTTTTTCTCTAAGCTGCACCAAATCCACAGCGCTGAGCGGGAAAGCTGAGAGCCGCAGAGCACATGGCTAACACCCAGACAGGCACCTTTTGGAAAGCCAGACAGATCAAGGCTTAACTACAGCTTGGAGTCCTCAACACAAGGATATGGACCTGTTGGAGCGGGGCCAGAGAAGGCCACGAAGACGATCAGAGGGCTGGAGACCCTCTGTTGGGAGGCCAGGCTGAGAAAGTTGGGGTTGTCCTAACTGGAACACGTTACCCCGAGAAGCTGTGGCTGTCCCATCCCTGGAGGTGTTCAAGGCCAGGTTGGACGGGGCTTTGAGCTCCCTGGTCTAGTGGGAGGTGTCCCTGTCCATGGCAGAGGGGTGGAACTAGATGATCTTTAAGATCCCTTCCAACCCAAACCATTCTATGTGTCGTGGGTTTGGGCTGGATTGGCCCAAACAAGCTGAGTGACAGATGTTCCCTCTCTCCTGCTCAGCTTGCTTAGGCCAATCTCCTGATTGAGCAGGAGAGAGAGAAGAAGAGAGACTAGTTTAGTAAGAACTAAACTACTTTGAATGAAATATAAAGAATAAAATAATAAAAAGAAAATAATGAAATATATACAAAACCATATCAAACTCCCAGGATGACAATCACGTCACCAGCAGGCACTGGGGAAGTCCCAGACTGAACTCAGCAGCAGATGGGAATTGGGATTCCGGATCTGGATTCAGGAACACACAGGTCGGGATCAAAGGCAGACAAACAGACGGAGTCCACCTTGGACGCCGGCCATTGAAGAAAAAGAGAGGGCTGACCCTTTGATCCCTCAGCTTTTATCCTGAGCATGATGCAGACGGGATGGAATACCCTGTTTGGTCAGTTTTGGGTCACCTGTCTTGCCCGCTCCTCCCCACAGGTGGAGGGAGGAACGGGCACTACGCTTTTCCACTTCCGACCCTCCAATGGGGCAAATCCCAAAGCTGGCTGCCCTTGGCTGCTATAGCAATAAGGATAAGCAAGAGCCTCTCTGCATCCCGTGCCTCGGCATCAGCTGTAAACATGGGTCTTATTGCTCTGAGAAAGAGCAGTTTTCCACACAATCTGCTGCTAATCTCAGCAGTTAGAAGAGGTCTAGTTAGAAAGCAGAGTTACTGAACAAAATTGGTCCTGTTTTACCTCATACCAGGACATTCCACCCCTTATTCCATACCATTTGCATCTGGCTCAGATTACTCTTACTTCTTGTTTGTTAAACCTACACACACCCCCCTCAAAGCAGGACACTACAATTCCATGAGTCTGCATACTAGGAGCTGCATCAGGCTCCATGGAGAGCACAGGTTACGGTACCATCAACCCCTTGGCTCCCTTCAGCTCTTATTCCCCCCCAGCCTGAATGATCCAGCAGGTAATTAAACTCTTCGGAAACCATAAAAAAAATGCCAGAATCGTGAACTCAGGCTTCTTAATTTGGGTGTTGAACTACTTTAACCCTTCTGCTGCCAAACTGTAAACGGATTAAAACCCGCTGGTTTCAAATTAAACCACTTCACAGAAGCCAGGTTGGACTTTTAAACAATCAAACAAAAGCTTTTCCGCTTCAAACAGGGGGCTGCTTGAACCCAGGGTGCTGCTTTTGTCTTTGGTGTGCCCTGACTCACACGCGGCTGGTCCCACGCGCTGTCTTGACCTTGAGGAGGCAAACTGGTCGCCAGTGACAGCACGGGCTCACCGGCCTGGGATGAGCAAACACGTGCCGCACCTCCGCCCCACGGAAAAGGCTGGTGGGGAGAGACTGAGCCAGCACCAGATTCCCACCAGGGTCCGCCGTGGACAGCCCAAGCAGCCCCATGAGGAGCCTGGTGCCAAGCTGGGAGTCGCAAACACGCGAGCCCGGGGCGGTAGTTGAGCCAAGCGCTGTTTACTCTGCAAAGCCCAGCTGTTAAACCTATGACTAGGAGCATTACAAAATTATTTTTCCCTCCACCGCGCCGAGGTTTGACATCGCTCACACACAGCGAGCAGAGGCAGAGGATACTGCTGCCACGGTTTGTCATATTAAAAACTAAATACAGCCAATTTCTCTCCCAAACACTCTTCCCAGAGGCAGGCTTCAACACTTGCAAGCAGCTTTGCTCCATTTCCTTCTGTGAAGAGCGTAGCAGTGTTTTCAAAGCACTGGCTTTGGGAACACAGACAGCTATTATGAGGCTTTGGTTAAATTAATTAATTGCCTGAAAAAAGTTCCTTACACCACTTGTCTGAGGATTGCGAAGTGCCATGTTTATTACCAGCGTTTCAATGATTCCACAGGAGACACTCGAACTCCCATACAGAAATACATTTAGGCTCCGGTCGTTTCCGACTCACTCATCACTGCCATGAACACACACCTCCCATAGGATACAGCACAATCTAGTTCTGTTTTGCAGGAGCTGAAAAACATTCCCAAGTAAAACCATGTTATTTTTTAGGTTAGAATCTCTTTTATCAGGGTTTTTTTTTTTCCTCGTGCCTCTTAAAGACAAAGGCC
>VZSF01004761.1:204876-238776 GCA_013398295.1 Chionis minor
CCCCCCCCCCCCCCCCTTTTCACATTGGAGTAAATGACCTGCAAAGAACCAACAAACTCTGCATCTAACAGGGAAAAGTTATCCTAGAAGTACATCTCAGCCTCATGTACATAACAATTATGTCAGCGAGGAATGAAGCACAAGAATATTGTTTGGCACGTGTTACCTGCTGCATCTTCCCCCGTGGAGCATCGGTCCAGATCCGCGCCATTGTTTGGATGATAACGGGGGTTTAAGGTAGAAGGAACTTGGCAGGCTCAAAGCACTTTTAGCAACAACACAAGCTGTATTATTAAATAATAAGAAAAGACTTTTAACAGTAACAGAAGCTGTATTCTGTTACTAATAAAAAAAGGCTTGATCAGACTAAAATCTTTACACTTGTGTACTGAGAAGCTGAGCAAATTGTGACGTGTCCAAGCAGTTCCCAAACTGCTCTGGAGCAGATCCCGTGCGGTTCTCCGAGCTGGAGTACCAGCTGCCGCGTACACCGTGCTGACATTCACCCACTTCACTGAAATAATAATTTTGCACCAGTTTTTTCCCTTTTTTTTTTTAATTAAAAAAACCTTGTAGTCTTTTTAAATAAAAAACTCTAGGTGGACCTGGTCTGGCAGGGGGGTTGGACTAGATGATCTCCAGAGGTCCCTTCCAGCCCCTAAGATTCTATGATTCTACCCTAAGCCCCAACCCTACAAGAAGTGCAGCATTAAATTCTGTTCCACAGTATGGTAAGCGGGTGGATAGAGGATTTTTTACAACAACTTCTCAGCCACCTGAATACAAGAGAGAAGATCACTATTCCAAGATATTTAATAAGAAGAAATTACAGACTGAAAGTCCTCCGGACACGTGAAATTCAACTAATGCACAGCTCTAGAATGGTTCACATCTTACAAATAATCTTAAAATTTTTTGCTTCAGCGTGGACACGGTGGACTACACAAACCACAAAATACTGAATCAGATGCAACAGCTAGTGCTAAAATCCACAACAATAAAAAGTATGGCACAAAGAATGCTAACCTAAACAACATGTAATTAGTATTTACTTTTGGCAATCCTGGTTTGCACTAATTCAGTTCAGAGATTGGTTCCCAGTCAGCACCAGGTTCAGTTAACACACATTTTGTGCAAAGTATACTTTTAAATTCATTAAATAATTAGTTGTGTAAACATATCTTCCTTTTACAGTAAAACAACAGTGATTTGGGTATCGAAAACAAACAAGAGAACCCCAGACAATATATTATTTCACAGTACATAGTGTATGTATATATAATCACCGTATTCAACAAGTAAAGTGCATGCCAGTAACAACTTGGACTGTAAATTAAGAACTTGCAGCGCAGAAGTACACTTTACTCCAATACTAACAAACTAATATGAAGTAATACAAAACAAGGTAGAGTAAGATCTTGAAAACGACATACTCTACGTGATTTACTGTGTCTTTCTTTAAAAGGTAGGCTGACTTACTCTGAACCAGGAAAATTTTACCTCAGCTGTCAATGGAATAAACAGTTCAAAGCTTCACTAGTTAAAAATATTGCACCAGAAGTAGTGTATTTGAAAAGCAATATGAGAAGAATTTTTTTAATATAAAAACACTTTAAAAAAAAAAGACATATCACAACAGTTACTTTTGAACTAAAATAGCTGGTAAACTGTAAGAATTGATGAAATGCGAGTTCTCTGCCACAGGTGATAGACACATGGATTACTGGAATCTCTCCCATATAGTATCAAGTAAGGTAGGAGGGAAAAAAGTTNTTGGACTAGATGATCTCCAGAGGTCCCTTCCAGCCCCTAAGATTCTATGATTCTACCCTAAGCCCCAACCCTACAAGAAGTGCGGCATTAAATTCTGTTCCACAGTATGGTAAGCGGGTGGATAGAGGATTTTTTACAACAACTTCTCAGCCAAGTGAATACAAGAGAGAAGATCACTATTCCAAGATATTTAATAAGAAGAAATTACAGACTGAAAGTCCTCCAGACATGTGAAATTCAGCTAATGCACAGCTCTAGAATGGTTCAAATCTTACAAACAATCTTGCAATTTTTTGCTTCAGCATGGACACGGCGGACTACACAAACCACAAAATACTGAATCAGATGCAACATCTAGTGCTAAAATCCACAACAATAAAAAGTATGGCACAACGAATGCTAACCTAAACGACGTGTGATTAGTATTTACTTTTGGCAATCCCGGTTTGCAGTAATTCAGTTCAGAGATTCGTTCCCAGTCAGCACCAGGTTCAGTTAACACACATTTTGTGCAAAGTATACTTTTAAATTCATTAAATAATTAGTTGTGTAAACATATCTTCCTTTCACAGTAAAACAACAGTGATTTGGGTATCGAAAACAAACAAGAGAACCCCAGACAATATATTATTTCACAGTACATAGTGTATGTATATATAATCACCGCATTCAACAAGTAAAGTGCAGGACCTGGCACTCGGCCTTGTTAAACCTCATCCCATTGGCCTCAGCCCATCGATCCAGCCTGTCCAGATCCCTCTGCAGAGCCTTCCTACCCTCAAGCAGATCAAGACTCCCACCTAATTTGGTGTCATCTGCCAGCTTACTGAGGGTGCACTCAATCCCCTCATCCAGATCATCAATANGTTACTTTTGAACTAAAATAGCTGGTAAACTGTAAGAATTGATGAAATGCGAGTTCTCTGCCACAGGTGATAGACACATGGATTACTGGAATCTCTCCCATATAGTATCAAGTAAGGTAGGAGGGAAAAAAGTTCTCCGCTGTCCTGTAGTCTCGATGGAGCCAACTGCAAACTCAACAAACCTGATTAGACAACCAGTGACAGTATTCCCTTTTATTTTGGAAATACAGGGCTACAACAAGGCTTGAAATGCTTCACCACCAGTTAGTGCAAATAAAGAAAAGCCACGAGACAGATGGATGTACCACGACTACCAAAGGTTACACGGATGTCTGCAGCACCGACCATCGGCCCCTCAGCCTGTGAATCTGGAAGAGACACACAAAACCCACACGATGCTCCGTACAACTCGTGAAGTTCCCATTTAGAGAGTAGGAGACAAACAGTAGGGATATCCTTGGAAAATGGAAGGACAGAGAAGCAAAGGGACAAGAGACCTTCCACTAACACCTATCAGAGATGTGGCAGCCCAACTCCAACGTGGTTTTTAGGCACCACGCTAAGTGAACGCTATGTTCATGATGCTCTGAGGACACTGCATCCCATGTCAGACTATTACCAAAAATATAAATCCACCGTGTGCAAGCGAGGGATACAAACAGTGAACTCCAAGAACTCAATAAATTCATCTGGAAAGAAAATTACTTTCTTCACTCCAAAAACCAACTCCTTCACTACGTGTGCAGTTTAAAGAGGAAAAATAAACCCCACAGAAACGTGCAGATGATCATTGAAGATCAGCAGTCCCTTTCTGGAAAGCAGAAGCATGTATTTAACTTCGATGCTTACTTTTTATAAGTGACTTAAATAAGCAAAACATTCATCGAATGGCAGGAAAAAAAAGTCTGCTCAATGAGTAGATGTCTCTACCAATACATGTACATTAACCAACCTCTTCTCTTGATTTCCCAAGACATGGCAACAGACAGCTGTGGCCACTAAGTCTTCATTACTCTCATAAACTTTCTGGGTATATTGAAACCACGATTGAAACCTATTAAAACTATTTGCTCAGGGAACACAAGGTTTTATCACCATCATTTGCTCACCTCAACATTAACGTACAGAAAAAAGCCTCAATGACTTGCAGTTGGACATCTGGCCCTTAGTTCGGCTATTAACTATTTTAAAGCAAGACCTTGAGAGAGAATTAATAGGCTGTAATCATCTAAAATAGTCTCATATGCAGTTCATTTCTCCTTCACTTCTTCGTTCCAGTAAAAAAAAAATATAATAAATTTCCAAAGCAGCAACATAAAAAAGCACATAAAAGTTGATTCAGATTATATCACATCCCTTCACATTTACAGATTTTCTGTAGTAAAGAATCCACTATCATTGTTTCACCGTAATTAAAAGTCTTGGCCATTTTAATCCTAAAACAGCCTTCAAACATCATCCAAGTCTGGAAACATTTTCAATACCCTCAGGAACCCGACAACAGCAGCAGCGTATTCCAGACAATACTGCAAACACCTCCCACGCAATCAAAGTGTCTATTAAAAGAAACAGTCTTGAAAAACACAGATCCCCGACCCTCCTCTTCCTCACAGTACCATCCCTGCTGGCTCAGGTGGGCGCTACGTTAGTTTCTTTATTCTGCGGTTCTGCTTGTCAATATTGAGCGTCGCGCGGTCTACGGAGGTAGTGATGGAATCGAGAGCTTCGTCCTGTCTCTCCAGCTCAGCTTCTGCCTCCAAGGCCAGGCCCTTCAGTTTCTTTAGTATCTGTCAGAAGAAAAAACTGAGAGCTTTCAGCAATCAACGAGACGGTTCTTCGAGAAATCTAACAGTCCCGCGGCAATTAGCTATTTCATTGCTTTAAACAGCCAAATCATTTGTTGGAGTCTGCCCTGAAGCGTGCTGGTGAAAAGATACAGGTCTTGCTCCGATAAGCTGAACTGGGAGGAACTAAACGTTGAACTAAAAACCAGAAAAATCAAATCTGCAATGTTAGAGTTATATGCGGAGGGGAATAAATTAGAAGTGAAAATCAGTGTAAACATCAGCTTTTTGCTGGTTCTGTTATCATCTCCTTGTCTGCAGCTTGGAGCAGCAGCTTGTCCCGAGAGGTGGCACACGTCGAGAGCCCACGCAGATGGAGAGCACGGCTGGTGCAGAGCCAGGAGGGGATTGCATGGCTGAAGGCATAGCAAGGTTAGGCAGGGACCAGGGCAAAGGACAGAAAACATCGTTTTACTACAATCCACTAAAGAAAGAGTGCCATTGGATGGAGCAGAAGGGGAAAAGTGAGACTTGGGTGACCAAACAAATAATTTTCAAGGCACTGGAGGGTGGTGTGGTATGAACGGACCTCAAGGCGACCAAGAGGCTCAGGCTGTACCCGAGACGAGAAACAACAGATGCGCTGGCTACAGCTCTGTCCCAGGCTGCAAGCGTTGTATTACACGTCAACCAGTTTACACGACACTTAGCAAATTACCATTCATATGTGGGACTGTTAGCAAGCACCCTGAGCTACTCCAAAGACTGTGAGGAGACCCTGTTGTCTGAAAAAGCCTATCGATACTGGTCCAAACACGGCAGAAAGCTCTAAAGTGAAAGGAGAAAGCCAGGCTGGCGCGTTAAGGCCAGGAGATGTCCCTAACGATACCATACACTGACTTATGGTACGTATTCAACCCTAATTTTCATTAGTTCACACAACCAAGGCCAAGAGCGCAGATCCAATCTGTCTTATTTCCTCACCCTGTACCACTGGCTCCTTTTAGCAGCAGTCCAAGGCACGAGTTACATCATTGCCCTTTCTTCCCTCTTGTGGCTACTCCCTTAATAAGCCCGGTTGCATGAACTGAAAGCATCTGCCTGACAAGCAAATGTCAGCTGCCTTCCCTCAGATGTATCAGAGGGAGATCTGGAAGCACCTTACCATACTGACTGGAAATCCAGCTCCTCAGTCACTTCAGATCATGAAAGGGTTGTCAGTGCTGGCCTACATGGTAGAACCATAGACTTATAGAATGGTCAGAGTTGGAAGGGACCTCGAAGATCTAACCCCGCTTCCATAGGCAGGGACACCTCCCACTAGACCAGGTTGCTCAAAGCCCGATCCAACCTGACCTTGAACGGTCCAGCGATGGGGCAGCCACAGCTTCCCTGGGCAACCTGGGCCAGGGGCTCACCTCCCTTAGAGTGAAAAATTTCTTCCTGAGATCTCATCTAAATCTACCCGCTTCCAGCTTGAATCCATTCCCCTTTGTCCTATCACTACATGCCCTTGGAAAACATCCCGCTCCAGATTTCTTGTAGGCCCCTTTCAGATTCTGGAAGGCTGCTCTGAGGTCTCCCTGGAGCCTTCTCCAAGCTGAACAACCCCAGCCCTCTCAGCCTGTCGTCACAGCAGAGGAGCTCCAGCCCTCGGATCATCTTCATGGCCTCCTCTGGACACGCTCCAACAGGTCCACATCCTTCTTATGCTGGGGACCCCAGAGCTGGATGCAGTCCTCCAGGTGGGGTCTCATGAGAGCATGATCTGTCTCCTTAGGCATCCACAGAAGGGTCCATGAGGATATCCTCACACTGCCTGCTCAATAAAAGCAGTTTATCCAATCAATTGCAATAAAAGTCTCCAAGAAAGCAAATCATCCCAGCACTATCCCACAACATCAGCTGCTGTGGTGTATCAGCATCCAGGTAACACTACTGAAGACACCAGAACTGCAGCCTGTCTGTGGCTTTTGGTGAAACAGGGGAAAAGAATTGTACTCTATCCATATTTAATTCTATTTTTTTTGGGTACAACTGGTGAACTCTGTTTTCTTGTTTTCCTTTTGGAATATATATAATCAACTCCCCGAAAGCTGCCGTGAAAGACCAGCAGCCCCGTTATCCACATGTAGGGCTGAATTCCACATCAGCCCCACCGTTTGCAGCTATGCAAATCACTGGTTTGAGAAAAGCAGCGAGGAATATCATATCTAGCTGGAATGGCGGGGGAATTTTACACAGACAAAATACTTTGACTAAAGCTGGGCGTCAGCCACAGTAGTGAGATTTATCTCACCAAATCTCTCTCAGCTCTTTCCATAAATCACAAGCAGCTAGAAATACGGCTGCGTGAATAACTGGTTTTGCAATTTGACTGCCAAAGCGAAAATACAAACCAAACCATGGATCAAGCTTAATCTACCTTTTTTATGTTCTTACTAAAACTACAAGCTAAAAGCCCCTCTATTTCTATCCCAAGTGAAATGCTTCAAGTTCTTTCACTGTAACAGGAAAGCGAGGCTGAATTCCCCAAACTAGATGTGTGCAGGATACGCACCAAAAAGAAAAACAACATGATCAGATCGATCATGTGTACGATTCAGGCCACGGGTCTGAAATAAAGTCTCGCCTCTCCTGACAAAGCAGCTTTACTACTTGGAAATGGGAAGTTCAGAGGTTGCTCTCCCTCAGTCCTTCCTTTGAGCTTCTTCTGCATAAATTTTATATATATATATATATAAACACATAAAATAAAGCAGCCAGTGCTGTATCAAATGACTCCTACCATTCATAAAGTCACAGCATAATTAAGATTGGAAAAGACATCTGAAGGTCTTCTGGTCCACTCCACCCAACTAAGAGCAGGGCCAGCTTCAATGTTCAGCTGCAAAAAGATTAGAGGGTTTCAGCCTCCACTCCAAAAAACTTTTAATTCTTTATACTAGTTTAAGAGAGAAGAGACCTCCTTCCTTCAGTGTATCCTACAGGATAGCAGTGAAAGACACATGCTTCATCATTTGCAGACGATTTAAAGATGGTGTACGTTGACACTTTTTCAGCAAGTTTACTAAAAAACTTTATCCAATTTGTCTTCCAGCACAGCAGAACAAAAGCCGTCTCTGCCGACGCTTTGTAGGTCATGGCTTGACACGTGCTCTGGCCATTCGACACCTCCACCTTCTGCTGCAGCAAGGAGCACACTTTTGGAGGTCTTTCACCAAGCCCCCTTAGCAGTGTGGTAAGTTCAGCTTTCCTGATCCACGTCCTCACCCAGCACACCTCCGTTTGTGAAAGCCACTGAGGTGACCACGTAAGTAAACGTGGTGACCCGCGGTGCGAGCCTCCAAGAGAGCTACGCAGCAAAGCAGGGGCTGGTAGGAGAGGATGGAGAAAGGAAGCAGGGACACTCCTCCACCTCACCAAGAGGTGCCCAATTTATTTGTAAATCAAAATTGTGCCAAAAAAGGCCCAGGTTTGCCATGAAAAACAGCTTATTTTTAGTTTCAAAACCAGCTTACTTTTGATAGGCTTTGCGTTCATTAGAGCACACTTAACATTTAGAATACAGAAAAAAAGACACAATTCTTGAGAACAGAAAAGCTTTTAAAATACGAAAGCAGTAAAATGGAAACTCAGTCGGCTACGGGGCTCTGCTCAGTTCACCTGCCAATTAGGCTCTGCCTTGAAAGGCAGCGGGCAATGACGATGTGGTTACTCACTCACAAAAAAAAAAAAGGCAAGCGGCTCACTTTCATCTGTTAATTCTCTTTGCCGAAGAGAGTCTGGTAATAAACCCCTTAACCCTTTGTCTGTCAGCATCTTCAACTGTTCCAGCTGAGTGCTGCTACTTATCCAACGGGACCTGAAACTGTTAAGATGCTTTTCCAGCACAGCCCACAGAGCTTGCTGGAGAGACTTACTGGAATCTGAAGTCTGGCCAAAGCTGGTCACTATTTTTGCAAAGCAAAACGACGGCAAGATGTCTAGTTGTCACTGCTCCAGTTCTGCCAGCTGCTCAGAGCAGCGCTGTCTCCCGTGCCAGCATGTCATTTGTATGGTGAACCAAGACACGAAAACTCAGCGTGAAACCCCATCTGTTACACAAAGCCAAACAGCAGGTACGAGCCCAGCAAAGACGCCTTTAAAAGCCCCGTTTCCTCAGGCACTGGTCAATCTCACATCCAGACAGCCTCAGATTTATGCCACCGGATTATAATTTGGAAAGTCTGATATAGACCCATGGCTCTGCCACAGGTTTTCTGTGCGACTTCAGGCAAGTTACCTAATATTCCCACGCACAGAGCTCTTGCTGTAAAAAACAAGGAAGCAAATTTGTCACTGTTCTCCAAATCCGCCCTGTGTCAAGTGTTCAACTACAGCAGACTTGGGCCTTGCTGGGAGAAGAGGTCTCCATCCAAGCTATGTACCCCAGGCTCTTGTATAGACTATGGGGACCAGGACAATGCTGTGCTCCATCTCCTCTGTTTTATGTACCTGCTCAAGGAGGAGTTCAAGCGCTTCCCATTTCTCTCTGCTTTGGCTCAAGTAGGATCTGAGGTGAGCAGCTTTAGCTGGAGACCGACACAAAGTAGACACACATGGAATGATGGGAGAGGACTCCAAGCCTGTGATCCTGCTCAGTTCTTAGCCCCATTACTTTACCACACCACATGAAGACCTAACCACAAAATGTCAGGCACTGTACAGAGATTATACCCTAAAGATCTTGCAATGGAGACCTGAGTTTGGTTTGGGTCCTGAGATGCCACCATAATCGTACAATTTAAGCGTGGCCAGCAGGTCAAAGGAGGGGATTCTGCCCTCCTGCTCTGCTCTCATGAGACCCCACCCGGAGGACTGCATCCAGCTCTGGGGCACCCAACAGAAGAAGGACATGGAACTGTTGGAGCAGGTCCAGAGGAGGCCATGGAGGTGATCTGAGGGTTAGAGCCCCTCTGCTGTGAGGACAGAGAGTTGGGGTTGTTCAGCTTGGAGAAGAGAAGGCTCCAGGGAGACCTTAGAGCAGCCTTCCAGAAGCTGAAAGGAGCCTACAAGAAATCTGGAGAGGGATTTTTTATAAGGGCCTATAGTGATGGGATGAGGGATAATGGCTGGAAGAGGGTAGATTTAGATTAAATATTAGGAAGAAATTTTTCACTCTGAGGGTGGTGAGCCCCTGGCCCAGGTTGCCCAGGGAAGCTGTGGCTGCCCCGTCCCTGGAATGTTCAAGGCCAGGTTAGACAGGGCTTTGAGCAATCTGGTCTAGTGGGAGGTGTCCCTGTCCACGGCAGGGGGTTGGAATTAAATGATCTTTAAGGTCTCTTTCAACCTCAACCATTCTACAATTCTATGATTCTACAAATTTAGCTAAAGCTTGTGGATTGTGAAACATGATCTACCGTGTCAACACACTGAGCATCCAGCAGTAAAAATAAGATGCAGAAATTGCCATTGTGCGGGAAGCATTGCCAGTCGTAGTTTGAACTCCCTGAAATCCTCCCTGTGGTCCACTCCACTATCCCTGTGCAATCGAGGTCTGAACGCTGGAGCAGAGCACGTATAACCAGAAACGGCTCTTGAACGCAGCTTCCCCAGCCAAACTGACCTGTTATTAGGAAACAAAGAACTGTCATTTGCAGTACTCTGAACTAGGGTGCAAACAGGGGTTTTGACAGTCATAACTTGTGATGATTTAATACAGTGCTTCACCTCTGTGCTGAACATACTACAGGTGAACACCACCTAAAATATTCCAATTCATAGTCCCATTACAACATCAAGCCCACAATAGGGAATTGAGTAATCTTGCACTAAAAATATGAAGAGGCCTGTCCACATCCTCTCCTGCTGCACCTGGAAATGGGCAGGGAGACAGCAGAGAGCAGAAGAAACACCTTAAACCACAGTAAGAGTTTACTAGAGGGCATTTGTCAATGCTTCATGAGCCAAGTGCAACTTGCCATAACAAAAAAAAAAAAAAAATTTGTGGATTTACATTGTTTTAACATGCTTCCTGTTTGGGATTGCTGCTATCTGTACTTCCCTGCAGCTATGCAAAGCAGAGACGTCCGTCCTGCTTGATCCAGGGTTGTGTCTGATGTATGAACAGCCAAGCTCTACAGCAGCCACTAGCAAAAGTGTTTCTGCCTGCTCTAGAAAAATCAGGCTGTCTCTCATAGCACAAAATTTCTGAGCGCAGAAAACACTGGAATAGGCAAGTTTGACAGGCCAGCACGCCCCTTGTATCTGAAGCACACAAAAGCAGACAAATTTTAAAGCATCAGCTCTTTTGAACCAGCGTCTATTCAGACAGTATGGAAGAGTCACTGTTCACTACCTTATTCTTAGTGGCCGATTTCTCCCATTA
The DNA here is from genome assembly GCA_013398295.1 of Chionis minor. Taxonomy (NCBI): domain Eukaryota; kingdom Metazoa; phylum Chordata; class Aves; order Charadriiformes; family Chionidae; genus Chionis; species Chionis minor. The sequence goes on from VZSF01004761.1 coordinate 215,670, forward strand.
TTTCTTCTTGGACTGATGCAGAAGTCTGGTTTTATTTACTTTCCTCAGGGAGCACTAAGCACTCATGGTGCCCCTAACATGCCACCAGGCCTTGTCTGGAAAAAAATACTCCAGTAGCTCCACAGGCTTAACTACCACCTTTTATTTTGGTACCATTAAATACTTAAGTTACACACAAGCAAATACAAAGTGTTAGTTGTGAGGACCTCAGCTCCCTCCCCATATTGTGCCATCCAAAAAATGAATCTGGGGCATGGTCATAACGTGTCTGTTTAGATCAGTTGTCTGTTGATCGCTGCAGGCCATGAACAAGGCCATTCTATGAGCAAATTTGGTATTTAGCACTTGGAATGAACGGTTCCTCAACAATACTCTTTTCCTCTGACCTAACAGTTGTGATTTCCTGAGATGAGGGCATGATAAAAGGGTAAATAAACACTGAAGAGACTGTGAAAGTAGCAAAGGGCTGAAATGGAACCATCTAGACCCGAGGAGACATCGAGGAAGCAAACGTCACAAAAATATGCACTGGGATGTGGGTTTTTTCCCAGATGTTACAGAATTAACTTCTTCAATACTATCTCTGCCTTCATGGCATATGCCATCTGCAGAGAGGAAGTATCAGGGCAACAGTTCTTTGGCAGGAACAGAAATTAGAAAGCACTGATTTGGCAAAATAAGTTTAAATTTAGTGAATTTCCCCTCCCCAACCACAGCCCCTAAGCTAATATTGTCACATTCCCTCCCACACCCGATGCCATTATGTCAGCCACAGTGAGGCGGGAGGCAGAGTCTCAGCCAGAGACCACAGGAACTTTGTAGGCTTCTTTCTGCATGTCTCTAGCACAGCTAAGGAACACAGCTCACACTGCCACAAACTCTGTGTTTAACATAAACGTCCTCCATGAAGTCCTGGTGAGGTCCTTTACTCAGGTACCCAATCACAATTGCAGACGGCTCAGGGCTTCCAGCTCTAATGAAAGGAATTTAGTATCATTCAACAATTCCTGTTGCAAAACATCTATTGTTATTACTGCAAGTGCTTTGTTTTTGAGGAGAGAGGATGAGCAGAGACAACTATTTACTTGTTCATCACAAATTCCTCTTTTCTATCTTCAAAAGTTCTGCTGGACTTACCCACATCGCAAGTAAAGAGGGGGACAGAGACAAGCTCTTCTAGGCTTTGGGATTTTGATTTTAAAAAAAAAAAAAAACCAAACAAGTGCTTGCAGTACAGATAATCAAGGAATAAAAGATTATAATCCTCAAGAGAGGAAACTGCTCAGGAAAACACTGCAGTTGGTAACATAAGGACCCCAAATCCTTTAATTCATTCATGGAAATCTGACGCCACAAGTGTCATTGTCCTCAATGGATGTCAATGCTTTGCACTTGCAACCGTTTTCCCCCCTTCGCTCTATAAAAGCTTTGCCAATGTGATTCACCATCATCCTGCTTGTTCCCAAAGTGGAGCTGAACTGAAACAGTCCAGAGAAGCTCTTTGGGAGCAACTGAAACGATGAACAACAAGCCCTTGCTGCAAGGCTAAGACCACTAGACAACTACGACTACGCACATGGCTCATTGACAAGACATATTTGGAGAAAAAAAGGGCAAAGCAGCAGGGGACACCTCAGCAAGGAGCACCCTACAACCTAGCTCATGTCTGACTGCTTAAGGCCACACAGCTGGAAATGAACCAAAGCTCCTGGTTCCCTGCCCTGCTTTCCCTTTATGGACTTAACCCGCTTCTCAACTGTAAAATGACTGGATACGGCAAATATAACCTCAGATAAAGCCTTGACATACCTTAGATAGGCATTTAACGTCCTGCTTAGATGTAGTTTCAAGATCTTCACCTTGATGCTTCCAGGGGTTCAATACCTGAAAGCCTTTGTATGGTGTTTACCATGTTGCTGCCCTTGAACCCTATCAGAACACATCCCAACTTCCATACCTTTCAAATCCACTCTTTACTGGCAGGAACTCCCCGTTTCAGTCACGCTTTCCTTCACTTCCCCATCTTTACTCTGCCCCTCTAAACCTCACTACATTCTCTCCTAACAATCAAACAATCCCAAGCTGTTTCCCTCTGCTTGGTGCTTCAGAGCAAGGAGAAAAAGCCGTGCTTGTGCCACTCCTGAGAGCAGCTGGAGTGACACCAGTCTATCCAGGATGAGAAACTCCATTCCCAAGTTGGAAGATGCCAAATTCCCCATCCTGGGTTTCCTCTGCTTCTCCAGTCACAGCCAACTGCTCTGATAAGATCAAGCATCAACAAAGGTTGATGTTCAACTGTCAGGAACTGGCCCTGGGGAAGCAATTCCTAGAGAGCCTTTTTTTGCAGCAAAATGTGTCTTCAATAGTAGCCCGTGACCAACAACCCTTCATACCATATTTAGCTTTCTTGGGTCTGGCTACAAGTCAGAATTATAGCGCTGAAAAGCTGACATTTAAGGAAGGAACAACTAGCCCTTCTGCATACATAACAGCTGTACAAAGTGTAATCATGCATGAATAACAGATTGCTGCTATTTGTATGACTACAATTGAGAAACACTCTCCCTTAAAACCTTCCAAAAGGTCAATTCTGCTTCAGAAAATGCTTATTTTTTGATAAAATGATAAATCACGGAGATAAGCTCTTTAAAAGACGAGAAGGGAGAATGATTAAATGGCAAATACTCCATTTTGGTTTTGAAAAAGCTCAAGTAAGATATTGCAGTCGAAAGACCTCGATCGTATTTTGATTACAGCAGCACGTTTTGGTCTAGAACTGTGTATTTATGCAGCGACTCCTGGTAAGGAAAAGGAACAGGAGTTTTGTAGAAGTTACGGCACGTACCTCAAAATTATTAATGGTTGGAATAATGATTAAAGACGTCTGACTCTCAGGGAACAGGTGCTCAGCAATTATTGGGGGAAAAAAAAAAATCAGGCCAGTTTGTGGCCTGTCAGTTTGGCATTCAGATCCTCTCCCCACCCACACCACCCCACAAGCTCACCCCAAATCATTAACTGGCTTAAAAATTCTTGGCTTGGTGTGGTATAAATAAATACCAGAATTGTCTTTTGAGCTCTAGCTAATCATGAAAGCATTTTGTTTCGTTTGAAATAACACCGGCCATTTAAATTTAACACTGTTTCTAGTCTACCATCCAGCACAGAGAATTTCAGAAATTTCTGAAATTAACCTTCTGCAAAGGTTAAACTCTCACCCAACTGTCTTTTGGTTAATTTTAATAAATAGATTCTTTTTCCTGCAAGCAGTTTTCAGTTTTAGCCACTCAAGTCACTAGGAAGAGCTTGTGAGTCTTCAATTGTTTTCTAATTTTCACCTATAAAAGAAGGGGTCTAGAAAACTGCAGGTTTGGCTAAGAGGCAAGGGAATTAGCAGAAAATGCACAAGATGCTATCGCCAAGCTACAGAGAGAATATGAAAGAGAACAAGATGCTAGAGGGGAAAAAAAATAATGTGTCAAGAATAAAGTTTAATCTTCAACCATTTCTGATGTGGCTGTGATCATCACCAGTAAACCTGCTTTAATGGAAAAACCACTAAAACTGTTGCTTTTCCGCTTACTTCACTGTTTCAGATCAACCACATGCTACGAAGAGGGATCCTTCACTAAAAGTTCCAAACATCAGCTATGAGAGAAATTCATTAAAGAGCCATTTAGAGGAACAACATCAGACTGGATTACTTTAAATAAATATCTTTTTCTAGTAAAATCTCTAACCTATTTCCCCTTTACTAATTTGCTGGACTGCATACTTATTTCCTAGCTACAAGTTCTCTTTGTGTGTTTATAAAACACTTTGTGGACCATCTGTGTGAATGTTTCTGAAACAGAACTGCTACTCCTTACCAAAAACAGTAAGACAGCATAGGAAAAACACAAAAAAGCTGAAAATGATTGAGTTGTTAAGGTTCTTAATCTTCACAATAAACAGGTTATGGTTAAGGATTTTCCTTGGGCTACAACTCTACCACTTACTATATTTTGCTGATAATCCCCGATTTGTTCAAAATAGTTAAAATCAAATATGAAGTTATGAGTGTATTTTAATCTCAGGCTTGATTAACTGATTTTTAAAATCTGTCCACCTAAATTTAGGGAGAGGAATACGTCATTAGGGACAAGGGCTACGTTTGTGATGATGAAAATGCACGTTATTAAGGAAGAAGAGGGAGCGAAACAACTCTTATCAAAGTTATCTCAATTTATACCTGTTTAAGCTCTTTTGCTTCTTCCTGGGAGACCTTCTCTTGCTTCTGCAGCTGAACCTGGTCATTGTCCATCCCTTCTCTGCCTCCCACCGGAGAGCCGGGCTGTGCCACTCCTCCCAGGAGTCCTGTGGCTGCAAGAGAAATTCCCATGGTCAGACTGCCACCTCCTGTACCAATGGAGAGGACAACTGACCTTTGCTTTGCTCCACAGCAGTTTGCAAGGGGACAACCGCACTCAGAGAAGCCCAACCCAACCCTGCCCATTAAACCATGATCTTCCAGAAAGAATTCGAGCTGTATTTTGTACAATGCCTAACCTGGAGGCAACCAGCCTGCCGAGAAATGACATTATTAAAGGCAACATTTGGAGAGAGAGTCCCATTTTGGGCTATGGAAATTCACCTGAACACAGAGCGAAGAAGCTGCAACACACTCCCAATCAGACCAACGATGACTCTCCACTTGCTGCTTCTTCCCTCTTTAATCTTTTTAATTAAAGAATTTAGAAGCGATGGATCAGGGACAGAGCCCAACAGTCAAATCAGCAAAGCCCTGAGGGCAACACTGATGCTAACAGCCACTCCCAGCTAAGCAGTGTGGACACAATCCCTCATGTAACATGCCACCTGTCCTTTAAATAAAGCTTCAGCTCTTATTGCAGTATCTGATATTATCCAGTACGTGCTGCAAGGAAAGACTGTTATTTCTGATGCATACGGGTGCTAAACACCCCAAACACACATTTTCGCCCTTAGAGGCACTTCAAACATCTGCAAAGCTCTCCAACTTAAAGAGGAATCAAGAGGGAAGCTAATGCTACCACTGCCACCTGTGAGCTCGTGGCCTGACCCAGGACAGGACAACGACAGCAGCTCTTCTGTACCCCAGGGCAGAAAATACGCTGGATGCCAGAGCTCACTGCCAGGTTGAAGAGCTGGTGCCCAGCTGGCTGGCCAACTGGCGGTGTACCGCCGACCGCTTTGGATTGCATTACTTCCCCGTGAAAAGGGAGACAAAAGCTAAAGCAAAAGTACCAAACCCTAAATCCTTCTCAAGTAATTACTGCAAACTCATAATCCCTGGAATTATTCAGTTATCAGCCTGAGAGTCACTGAACTCAGACACCGTCAAGATTTAAGACAAGCAAGTCATTCACTGTGCTAGTGTTACCCTGTGCAAACGCTCCTTGTATTCAGCGAGGCCAAGAACCAGGCACTGAAAAACGCTGCTTATGGGAAATTACCCTCGCGGTCTCCCCCAAAGTGGGGAGGGAATGACAGACCCTCCTATGGCAGCAAACAGCCAGACGAGATTCTTTGTGTTTCTTATCAGCTGAGTGTCACCGTATGCTAATTATTTCATTAAAAACAAGAAATCTATCCATTTCACTCCACTAATCTCGCTGAGGACAAGAACAGGGCAGGGGGGTGGAATATGACAAAGTGGCACAAAAAGAATGGGATGAGGAAGGAGATCTGGCATTTCCCAGGAATTTTCTAGTTTTAAAAAGGGATAGAGGCAGAAACATTTCAAAAGCAATTTCGTTTCATTTTTGCTACACCTATTTGGACTGTGAAACCCGCTGCCACCACGTGAGGACGAGAAGCTACCAAACCTCTGAACAAAGTGCTGGAAACTCATAATAATGAGAACATTCGGTCACAGGGGTGAGCAGGAAAAATTCAGCAGCCTCCAAAGAGATAAAAAACTGAATGCCAGTCTTCAGCTGCAGGATTAAGACAGAGCTGCCCCAGACTGTTATAGTGCAGACGCGCTGTGGGATTTCTTGTGCCTTTTAATCCTGGGTAGCTGTTATCAGCCATTATTGAGGACATTATTGGCCAGGAAAGCTTGATTGAGTGCAGAAGAACCTCTGTTACAAAACAAACCTCACTGCTCCGTCCTGAGCATTTAAACACTCATGTGGCTTGGTCCAAAAATACAGTCAGAAAAGACATGCAAAGCAGCTAAAAATACTTTTAGATAATCTAGTGTGTATAAAACTCTTCACAAATTCCTCTTCTAGGTGGAATCAAGCCAAAACTCTTAGGAAAGATGAGGGGTTTTTTGTATTTACTTATACAAATGTGCAATATGCAGAGCTTTAAGGCAGGCCTAGTATAAACAGACAGGATCCAGATGAGACTGTGACAGTTGTGGAAATGTTCACGTCTCTGAGCTGCACCACCGAGGGCAAAGAACACCACGAGCCAGCGCGCCGAGACAGATGTACCTCCTCTGCGGCGATATTTCTCCTATAAGTCTCTGAATCAACATTCGTTATCTGAAAACAGACACATATATTTTATGTGTACACAGAGGCAGGCATGCATAACACAGACTCGCCCCCCTCGCCTCTTTTAGGAAAAAAAAAAGGGGTGGGAGAAAAAAAGAAAAAATTAAAAACAATCAGTATTTCCACCGTATGAGCAGCCATGGAAAAAACCCAGCAGTTAAAACACAGTCCATGACTGCCATCTTGCGACAGAACACAGACAGCAACAGGCTCCGGGGAAGGAACAAACAAGGGTTTTTGGTGGAGCTGGAGAAGTCAGGATTTCCATAACCTCCAGTTTTCTTTACTGACATTTCCAAATTAAACAGTCAAAATGCAGGTGGGGGTAGAAGAGCAATATCCTTGACTCACTGACTCAGATGCAAACAGAGCAGAGCAGTGGGAAATTAAGCACAGTAGGGCTGTATATCCAATTATTTTATGTAACCAGCCTTAAGACCATCAGGAACTGAACACCAATTTGCTGGAATAACTCAGTGCTTAAGAAATCAGCAGGTTGTTTTTCCTCTAAGTTGTTGTGCTGACATTTTAGTGCCAGATGCCCAAGACTTACTTCCTTAAAAATTAACAAGCTTTTCCAAGCTATAGCCCTTGGCTCGTCAACAAGAGGACAGCATCCTCCCTGCTGAAGTCCAGTTTTAGCTTGGTGTACAGAAATAGGTTTGTCTATTGTTTTATTGTATCATTTTTCTACTTTTTTTTTTAATATACTGGCAATAAATCTATCCACCAATTTGACCTTTTGTCACTAACAATTAGGACAAACAAGAGAATTCAGGCACGTTGAGAGAAATAAATTCCTAACAGAGAAAAATTCACCAGCTCTCCAAATGAATCCAGGGTTGGATTACAAAAACAAAAAACCAACCCTCCCCAGAATTTCAGAAGAAGTAACAGGAGTAAGGAATGTCATTCTTATTGTTGTGAAAGGGTTTCAGTCTTCTCTGAATTTTCTTAAAAGAATTAAACTCTGCATTCACCTAATCTGAGGCATAAAATCTCCTAAATGCAAACACCTGAACTTCTCAAATAACAAAATTCTATTTTTGAAGATATGAAAATTAACATGATGCTTACCCCATCCGTTATTTAAAATCTTGCTGGACTGGAAATTTGTTGTAAACTTTCTACAATTAACTGAACAACAAGTTTAATATAAATATGCTTCCAGCTACAAATTAACAAAGGAAAAAATTGCAGTGACAGTGGACTCTGGAGCATGCAGTCAGGAGAGAAGAATGGATTTCTAGTAACCCTTCCCCGCGGAGTGGCACAGTACTGAATTGGTGACCACCAGAAAAAGAATGACAATGTAGTTAAAACACAGGCCAGTAGCTGAAACTCAAATTAAGCTAATCCCTTCACAAAGTGGTGTGGAGTTAGTGACAACACCAGCTGAGAGCACCATGTTAAAGATGGCTTGGCACGTCCCAGCTGCCAGGCCCCCGAGGGACACTCAACTTCCCCATCTACACTCACAGGTTTTGCTAATGGAGTTGAGAGAAAGTAAATCCAACTAGACTCAAACAGGGCCACACACTTCTGTCATCTCTACCCTCTCCCTCTTGGCAACAGGGTCTCAAGTCAACCAGCAGTTATTTCTCGCGTGTTATCATCAGCATGGTCTCACCGGTGGGGCAGGTAGGCGAGGATTTGCCTTGTAAATTTTACACATTATTCTGAAGTTTGAAAACCACATCGAAACGTTTCGTGCTACCGTTACCGCTTACAGATGGATTGCTTCGTGTGTCACATACCTGCTTGCCAAATGGAGGTCCCCAAATCTACCTGAGGAGACTTCCTGGCACCAACAAATCCTAGGGCGTCTTCTAAAAACTGTATCTTCTTGCTAAACTGCATCTCCAAGATGGGGATCGCTTCTGGCATCTTTGCTGACAAGAGCCGGTACGAGGTGTCGGGCTTCCCAATAAACCTCTGACGGACGCTGATTTCATACGGCGTATGAACTCTGATATCATCCACATCCTTTGATTCAAACCGGTGAATGACCTGAGAATTGCAGTCACTGATTTCCAGGCCAGAAGCGAAGAGCGTGAGTTTTCCTGGCTTGACATTTGAGTCTGTTCTGTGGGTGATAATAACTGGAATTCTAATTATGATTCCTTCCTGGTTCTTCGAATCGGAAACTGTGGCAGTTTCCTTTGGCTTGGCTTCCAATGGCGCTTTCCAGAGCTTGCTGCTAAACGGCCACCAGGAAGGAGATTCGAGCTCAGTCAACAACCTAGCAGAGAAAAGAGAGAGTTAGACGAGCGAAAGCCAGTAGGAGGGTCGTGCTGCCCCACTAGTTCAAAGCAAATTACCACAGACACAAGGATTTCTTAATATTGAATACAGCCCTCTCTTATTTCACTCCTCAAACCCATTCACAGCTCACCAGGATCCATCCATTTTAAAAAACCAACTTTTCTTCATTTCCTAACACACTGGAAAGCGGTCCCAGAATCTCACTGTTCTGATGCGAGAACCGGATTTATTCAGGCCAATTTACACCCATCTGTTCTTCAGCTAACACTGCCTTTTACCTCAACGTTTCCACACTTGGCCATCACCACCACTGCCTTTTTCTGCTCCTTCATACCTCAGCCCCATAGTCAGATCACAGAATCACTTGGGTTGGAAGAGACCTTCAAGGTCATCGAGTCCAACCATAAACCTAACGCTGCTAAACCACCCCTAAACCACGTCCCTCAACACCACGTCTACCTGCCTTTTAAATACCTCCAGGGATGGTGATTCCACCACTTCCCCGGGCAGCCTGTTCCAACGCTTGACAACCCTTTCCGTGAAGAAGCTTTTCCTAATATCCAACCTAAACCTCCCCTGGCGTAACTTGATGCCACCTTTTGCTTTGTCTCCCCTCCCAAATTCCCATTGCCAGTTAAAACAGTAAGAGTGCAAGGTTGAGGCTGAAAAGCCCAGCAGAGACTGCCCACTGGTGTCCAGCATCTGCCTCACCACCACTGTCGGTGTAGCTCCTGAAGGAGACAGGCCTCCCTGTTGGCAACTGTTGCCTTAGCTTAAGGGTAACCAGACTCAATTTATGAAGGTATTAAGCACCTGCTCCCAAAGAAGACCACTGTCTAGCCAGAACTAACACAGGGAATCAATCCTCTTACTTCTAAGCAGGAAGATGCACCTAAGCAGGCACCTAAGTATATCAGCTGCAGGCAAGAAAGACGTAACACGCTGTTAGGAAGAATCAATGATCTGGAGGACACGATCCTTCAGTTGTATCTTCTATCAAGTATAGCCCATTCCCCTCTTCTGGGGTCCTCTCCCAAGAAAGGATCACAACCACAGATGTCTTTGGGTCTCTGTCTCACCAGTACTCTTTCCACCAAAGAAAACTGGAATGAGAGGAAAGGCGGTGGCTTTTGTTTGATTCTCCATGTGCTGTGCTGCCTGTCTGTTAGCATCCCTTTCCATGTCTAGACAGGAGTTAGAGGCAGAGTCACAGCCAGCACCTGCGATGCTCTATTTCTTTCTCTTCTCATCCTCTGCCCATCACCCAAAGCGATCCTGTATTTCAGGATGACTCAGCCTCAGCGGCTGGAAAGAATTTTTGGGGCCAACAAGATCTCCCCGCACAGTCAACGATAACTTCAGATCTCCCCACTCTGTCCCACGATGCCACCAGCAGTCTCTGGTACCCACCTCGCAGCTGAGCCAAAATGGCTCGTCTCCAGCTGCAGGCGGGCAGAGGGAGAGACAAGTCAACCCTCCGGGATGCAACCACTGCTCAAACAACCCTGCCCGGTCCCCACTGGAAAACAATGGTGAGCTAGCTGGAAGCATCCCACAAACCAAACCAGTCTGCCTGATCAGGATGCTCTAAACGGAGATTTCTCAGCCCCCTCATCAGTCACTGAGCAGAACACAAGAGCCACCTCTGGAGGCACAAATGGCTTCTCAATTAACCAACGGGAGGGAAGAGATTTTGTTTCAACCAAACAGAGAAAAAAAAAAAAAAAGCAGCTCTAAGGAAGTTCAACCCAGAACAGAATTGTGTCCCTCACACTCCATAAATACCATAAAGACCATCCAGTGATTGGGCACGTGCCACTGGCACAATATTTGCAGTAGATGCTTCTAACGAAGTCAAACCACATGTAATAAAGTCTTTAATGAAGCACTGTGATCTTACTGATGAAACGAAAGACTACTGACTGACTTAAATCCTAGAGATGCAAGCCTTAGCAGACCAAAATACGAAAGTACTACTGCTTCACTGCCGTTTTGGAGAGCCAGCTTGGTGTAATTAGCTTTTAAGTTTAGTCTAGAAAGGTACTGCCTGGTAAAACCTGCATCGCAGCAGAGCTCCTCTCAAGATACTTTTTTTGTCATGGTTTATTTTCCACGACAGAATCAGCATGTGTCCACAGACAACTTTGTAATTTTAAAATCCTGTTGAATTTGGCTGCGGACAAAGTCTAACCTGAAGGAGGAAGCTCTGACTGAATACGCTTTGTTTACTAGCCATCAAAGTTCTGCACCAGCTTCAAAACAGACCTACTTAAAGAAATTCATCTGCTAGGAAAAGCAGAAAAAAGTCATAATGGGAGTCAACCACTGAATTCATGGATAGCTGAGGCATAATGAATTGTTTCAAGAATTTACTCCCAACTAAAGCATAAACATCAGATATTTATGTAGACAGCTTGCAAGATGAGTAATGGGGTCTGGAGCTTTCCACTGCCCTCTGAAAATGCTGTGACACCCCTTTAAAAAAAAAAATACAGGGGAGGTGGGGGGGGAAGACAGACCAAAGGAGATGTAACAAAAAGTTCGACAATAACAGAATTTGAAATGGCACAGCACCACAGATTTAAGGCTGAATTCTGAAACTATGAGGTTCAACTTAAGTTCACCACAGAGAATAACTGAAAAAGCCTTAGGCTCTGCTAGCACATACCATCTTCCACATTAAAAGCCACGCTTTAACCTACCTGCTGTAGTTACAGAAACAAATGACCTGATCTCATTTCCACCGAACACAAAGCATGTTTTCTGTCCTCCTGGTGTGTGAAAGAGTTACAAGGTACTTCAGGGCAACGACAGCTTATGCCTGTGTCTTAACCTATGAGAAGTCATTAAATTCCTACAGCTCTATGTGTCCACTTCATCACACGCACCGTGAGAAAAGCATGTGCATTCACTTACTGAAAAGCAGCTGCGACGTGACAAGTCTAAACCTCCATTTACATTGCGCTAACTCATTCTGGATAGCTTCAAGCCTTAATTTTTATCGCTTTATCCCTTCACCCATCTCCTCCCCTCTTTCCCCAGGGACTGATATCCTGGCTGGGCAATGCCTAATTCACAGTCAAGATTTTGCTGCAGCACAGCCCTAACAAAGGCTCCAGCCAACTTCTCTGGCCTTCCACGGAGGAGTCACCCTTCTGTATCAACAAACTGTATGACTGGACCTTATATACAAATGAAAATTTGCAACCAGAGTACCTTGTCCTCTAATGGTAATATATTAAAAAGGAACCAGTGAATCTGGCTTTCTGTTTATTTTTGGTCTTTGAACATCTGCTAGCACGTCAGGCTCAGCTCTGCTTATCTGCACACAGTTCCACTGAAAGCAGCTGTATATACCCAGCCGTACACAAGAACAGAATTAATAATCAAAAAAAGCCCACACATACAGGCAAGATAAAGTTAATCACAGTTTTAAACATATGAAAGTAGATAAAGGCGCCTGGTTCTTTTTATAAAAAAACCACCACCACCACCAAACTGGTGTCGCTTATACAACCTTGAACTAACAGACACAGAAATTCGTTCCCTTCTGCCCAGAATCTGCTCCACATGCAAAATGGTCCTGCATGTAGCTACTTCTCATGGTGTTTCTAAAGAAAAAGTCAAAGAGTCAATAGATATAGTTATCGACACAAATAGTCTGAATTCCCTAATATGCAACAATCAAGTGCGCTCCAGTCGTGGTCTTCCTCAGTTTCTACATTGGTTAGGGACAGGAAATAAGATGCCTTCAGTTTAAGAGAAGACATTGTGGGGGGCAGGAGGGAGGAGAGCAGCTGTATGAGAAGAGACACACACAAACTACGCGAATAAACTAAGCATTAGAACTCCCCAAAAAAGCATAGTGCAATTATAACACAGTTTGGCTAACGGATTCTGGGCTGCATTTTAGCCTGCGAGCAAGCTGGCCAAACTTTTCATACCGTATATAAAACAGAATCTCAGCTAACATTCAGTCAATGCTTTCCTTTATTTTTCCATTTTTAAATCAAAGCATCGAGCTTTTCAGACTCATGAGGACAAATAATACCTCCCAGTGCATCTTAACCCAAAACAAAACTCTCTTCCAAAAACAATGAGCAGGTATTTATTTTCCTACTCATTGTTTATTGGTACAGAACTTTAAAAGCTATTGCTGAAGCTTTCAGCTATCTTGGCTTTTCATTAAAGGGTATGGAGAGTATCACCAGAATCATTGTGAAATCAACACTTTCTTTTAGACATGATATTCATCTAAAAACAGAGGCTTCTTCCAAAAACAACTAGTTTGAACTTTATTGTGTTTGTTTCTTCATGCAGGTGTCGGAGCTTCCACAAAGACATTCATAGCTATGTATCTTCAAACATTACAATACTACTCTTAACCTTACTGTCTATTTTGGACCGCTATGGAATACAACTTGCAGCACACAAAATACCATAGAATAATTCCTTTTGAATGTTAATCATTAAATAGTAAAGTCATACCGTTCCGATTAAGACACCAACCATTTACTATTCACACTGAGTTCTGCCACAGCTAAAGTTAAGCAACATCTCAAATGTGCTCCAAATCTCTTATTTCAGTCTCTTATTCAGAAATCTCTTATTTCACCCTCACTCTCGGATGTAGCTGGGAAGTAAGTTCTTGTGAAGGAAAAGGCAAATATAAAGCCCTCAACTACACACACTTTGTACACAAAAAACAGCCTCAAGAGCTGATTTCCATGCACAGAGAAAGGATTACAGTCTACTTGAACTAAGATTAATTGCCAGCTGTCTCCTGATAACTTTAGGAAACCATCTCCACGCCAGCAGCTCACCTGCCATATTCCCAGATTCCTTTGACAAGCAGAAAAGCAGAACTGTGGTTGTGTTTGCTGCAGAAGAGCAAAACAGCACACTCCAGGACTGGCAAAATTAACCACACCCAACTTCCAGTAGTTTTCATTCATGCATATTCTAGGACATCTAATCAAAATGTGAATTCCACACCTTGTCCTTCAGTGGGGACATTAATTTGCACCTCTTCCCGCTAACTAATTGCCAATTCTCTCAAAACTTACTGGCTGTTAATATTTTGGAGATCGCTACCATTTCTGAAAGTCATAAGGGCTTGGAAAGTTATTTGAAGGAAAGAGGACAGGACACAAACAACTTCACCAGGGTGAAAAAATGCCACACCGAAGGGAAGACGGAAATACAGAAACATCTTGTAACAAGAACTAGATCTGCAGAAGACCATCACGGGCTTAAACTTTCAGTGAAAGTCAACAGTTTAGCTTCCTAAAGACATCTGTGGATCTGCCCCATAAATTTCAGGCACAAACAATACAACACCACAACCACTGCTTAGCGCAGAGGACGCTGCAGTACCGTACCTGTCTGCTACATCCATATCCCCTTCGATCTTGTTGAGCCCCTTCATGATGTTATCAAACTGCTCGCCCTGGTAATGCAGCACTTTTGCTGTGTCCTCCAGTCGTTTCTGTGACCCAGTCAATAACCCGGTCAGTTCTTTTCCCTTTGTTGACTGCAAAGCTGCTGCTTCTGCTCCTGCGCCTTGGCTCGACAGCAACTGCTCCCTCCAGAAGTGCTCAAGGATGTTGAACACCACATTTCTGTTGGGTTGCAGCGAACTGAACCAGTGCTTGGTGTTCTTCTCCAAGATGGTAAGGGAGCTGAAGATTAAATTTGAAGATTCCTTCTTGATCTCACCGATACTAGAAAGATGGAAGTTGACCAAAAGCTCCCCAGTCTTGTCAGCTGTAAATTTGATCGCAACAGGAGTCAGTGAGAGCCTGCCAGAGACCCATTGTTTGTTGGTGTCCAAGTAGTAAGAACAAGGCCAGCTATGGATACGTATGTCCTCGTTCATCAGCTCGCCGTTCAGATCCTCTTCCACAAGAGCGACGCTCTCAAAGCCAGAAGGAGAGCCTAGAATGAAGAAGGAAGAAAAAAACCCCAAGAATCCTTAGCAACGTATAAAAGCTGATGTTACAAACTCTCATAAGCAATTAATCTTAATTAAGCCACAGCTGGCTTCCAGTACTTTCACTGTAACCTTTCAGGTACACACCCAAGATAGATTTGGAAATAGGTACGGATGGGTTACAATATTCAGTAATTACTCCTAATCATCTAAATATTTCCTTCAGAAAGGCTCAGCCTTTCTGAGGGAGACTGTCAATATTATTGCCCACTCTCTAACAGCGCTGCCTCCCCTTTTTATAATGTTCTCATCTTCCAGCATGTGATTTACAACAGAACAAACATCAAATGACTATTGCATTAACGCCCTACATCTTTAGCACCTGCTGTGCTGTTTTTGACAGGGCAAGTGCTTTATAATTAGTCTATATATGTTCATATTTTTAGGTGGAGGGGAATCTACCAAAAACAGAATCATGACAAACTTTTACTGACTTTTCTGACTCTTTCACATAACCCTTTTTACTGGAAAGTGACAATGTAAGACATTTCTCATTCCCCACCTCATCATCAGAAGCAGCTTCCCATAGATCAACAGGTACTGAAGAAAATCCAGAATATACCAAAATGCAAGCTCATCAATATATATCTACAACAATCACAGTAATTAACTGGTCCTTCCCCTTCCACTCTGATATCTCAACATTCAGGTACGTTAAGAACACACCCAGAATGTCTATCCAACATATTCAACAGTGAAACCAAAAGCACCACTGAGCAGAACTCACAATCGTTAAAAAACAGAAACACCCAGCCAAAAATGGATATATATTCTTCAGAAATCATCACTATCTCAGACCGTCACTCTTGGTCTCAGGAGACTTGCAAAAATACCTGCCTTACAAAACTCAAGTGGATAACAAAACTTCTGGTAGAACAACACAGCCAAAATAAACCCCCAAAATCCGTAGTGTTTCTTCTGGGAAATTTTCTTTGTTTCTCTGTTACTACCAGAGATGTTTAGAAATAGGAGTTTGGGAAGAACTGAAACCACGTAGCAGCGCTGCTGGGAAAAGATGCCATAGGGGTATCGGAAGAGGTGCTGCTGGCCTGGCACGCAGAGCGACTCCGCACAGGGGACAGCGGAGCGAGCAGCAGCACAACTGGTAGAGGTTTAAAAGAACCAGCAGAACAGACTCTGTTCACTCAGCGCAAAGGGACGCAACTTTCAGGGCAGCGGTGATTTCATCGCACCTCTGTGACAGGCCACGTTTTCCTGGGAGCCTGTGATGCTATTCGATGACATCATCTTAATCCTATAAGACTTGTTCATCTGTACCTGGAATCCCAGCAATAAAATATGGAGCTGTCATATGCCTCAGGCCTGGCTTGCTGACATCAAAACAATCTCAAATTTGGAATGGTAAATTAAATGAAACATAGCTGGAGTGGCATCTCTCCACACTTCCAAAGAGGTTTCTTGTACCCAAGGGTCAGATTGTTTCCTGGAACATCTCCTTCACCATGCTACAGCTTTCAGCATGGACACTGAAGACCAATTACGTTCCACAACTAACTTCTCTCTGAACACCCATTACGTAATGGTGATTTAATTACTCATGTATTCATTATCTTCTCTAAGCCTCTAATGTATCACAGCACAATTTACAGATTAGTACCATAACATTATCTCAAAGTGTTCTGCTGCTTGTACGGCGCAACAAATGTAAAGAGCTCCAGCACAAAATCCCCACTTAGGTTGACACTGACACTAATTACACCTTTTTACTTCCCTACAATCTGTTCCCCTTAAGGAAATATCTAGGAATTCTAATGCAAACCGAAAAAATCTATTAGTTCTTTTTCAGGTGACAATTCACTGGTGTGAATTCCCATAGCACACACTAAAAATCTAGTGCTTTCAGGCTGCTGCAGCATTATTAACCCTTAAATAGAGCCATCTAAATCTGAGTCCAGTTCCAATAATGGCTTTTATTAAATATATTAAAACCTTCAGTACAGCTGAGATAAGGACTACTCACACTTTGCCATGTTCCACAAAATTCTTCACTTTGGTTTTCATACCTGATTTCCACGGCATGATGAATTTTAGTGATGCAAACGGAAAAACTACGCTGTAAGTTTACAAAACAGCTGGAGATTAAAGGGAAAATTTTCAATCTGTTTTGGGCTAATAAAACCACAGTCCTAGAGAGATAACTTTGTGCTGTACTATGGGCCAAAGAGAGGGTGAAAAAGGCAACAGAAATCTGATTTAAATGAGCAGCTATAGCCAACAAAAAACCCCAACAAGTTCTAGGAAATATTATTTCTTTCTTAATCATTTGCTACATAATTTCATAATTTGAAGAAAAAGCTAAAAGCTCTGGCCTCAACCCCTCCATCTAGAAAAAGAAGGTAGTTCCTCTATTTAAAAAGTTTAAAGTTATTTTCTTTCTGTATTACTAAAAGACTCAGGGACAAGAAAAATACTTTTTAACCACCAGTCAAACATGACTGCAAAGATACAAGCAGCAACAGTGGGATTCCAAAACAGCAGTAAGTAGAACCAGGGCTTTCATAGGATACTTGAAGTGGAAAATGTTTCCCATAAGGATACACAATTATGTGCTGCTAACAGTATACTTTTTGTTACTATAACTGACAACTAAGTTTAAACAACAACATAAATTACACTATGCTGAAATCAACGACAATTGAAACTAAATCATGTTATAGCTGTATTCATCAGGATTTACGAATTACAAATCCAAATGAAGTTTAACTGTTTGACCCTGCCTAGATATGAAGTAAATACAATAGCGAACGGACAATAAACAAAAATGAACCTCTTGTATTACACCCTCAAGCTCCTTGTAGCTTAAACATACTGCAGAAGCAAATGAAATTTACTGAAAGAGCTCCCATCAAACCCAGGAAAAAAAAATAAAATAAAAGAATTAAAATGAATCAGCAGCCTCCCAATTTACCCAACTAGTGTGTCACATCCGGGAAAGCAGCAGGTCCCAGGGCATGTAAAGTAGCTGACATCCCCTTCCCACACCCTGGGCAAGTCTTTGCTACTTACACTAGTTGCTGAAAATCTGAAAATATCAGCATGCTGCTCACAATGAGCTGCTGCCCTCAGATGTTATTTTATAAATAACTTATATAAATAACGATGAAGCCAAGACACTGAAAAATTATACGCCTTGCAGAAGATCACAAGGGAAACCCGGAACCAACTGCAGGTTTCTCAACGCTCGCTGGTGGGACAGGCACCGCAGAACATAACGTCATCTGAAAACCAACTCCTAGACCCTGCTAAGGGCAACAGCCACCTTCAACCAGGCACAGACGTAGCAGGGAGGCAAGGAGAAACTGTAAACAAGCAAACGACTTAAACTTTTGTAAAATCTCAGCCTGGAGCCCGTTTTCACAAGCTAAGAGTTCCACAAACTCTCTCCAACCACCAGTAGCTCCCCATCAGACAGCGTTTTCTCTCAAGCCTGCTCTCTACCTTAAGGCTGTGAAAACACCGGTGTCTGAGACAGTCTCGCAACTGCGCCACGAAATAAGATCTTCCTAAACCATCCCTCAAGCTCCTTACCTCTATCTGTAGACGCAGAACTCTCAGGCAGCCTTTTGGGGGCTGCTGCCCGTACAGAACTGTCCATCCGTCAGTAGACTTTTTATCCCGAGTATTTCTTTCTCTTCAGTGTCCGAAAGGGCAGGTAAAAAAACCTGAAGCTAAAGCAAAAATCCTACTACGCCTGTTACCAAAAGGAAAAATATATCAATAATAGAATACGTATTTTTAATCCTGGATCCAAGAGTAAAACACGTCCTCTCAGTCTGGGAGAAGAAACGAAGCAGTCACTTGACCTGTGTGTATATATGTGTGCACGTGCCTTGAGTCATATGACTTTTGACTCACCTGAGAGCTTAAAGGCTTTGCCCGATAGTCAGCTCCTTTCTGTGCCCAAGGCCAGAATTTCCAAGCAAAAACCAATTTGGTAATTAAATCTATTCATTGTTCCAGCACATTTTTCCCCCCCACATAACGATGTTTTAATTACCATCAGATCTGCACGACTTTCCCCCCCCCCCTTTCCTTTATCAGGAAAGAAATGTAAACCTTGCAGAAGTACAGATGTACGTAAGGATAACCAAGACTGATTTTATTCAACAATGAAAACAGTCATCAATGGTACAGAACACAGCAACTACTTATGAACACTCAACAGCATACTATAATTTAATACAAGACTTCAAGGAATCAGATTAAAACACGAGAAAATTTACCACCATTAAAGAAACAAAAGAAGAAATGATCACAACTGTTTGAAGTCAGCTGGAAAAAGGTGTTAAATATGTACTTCACCTCTGACACTCCTGCATTGTGGTATATAATGTCAGGAATTAACCTGTGAGTATGGTTTTTGAGCAGCTAAAAACCATCAGTATCCTATTACTTCTGTCACTCTGTTCTCCTCCAGTCGATATTAAACTTTTTGGTCTCATCTGCTGGCAACACTTTGCCCTTTATAAATCAGAACCTCGCCTCTGCTGTTCTCTTAGCAGCTTGTACAGCGCCTACATGGAGGACAATTCCTCATCACACTTGAGCCGTGCAATGAAAATCAACGTTAAATACAACTTCATCGCTGATGTAAACACTGAGCTCACTGCTAAACACCAAATAGCTCAGCTACTGTCCTTCAAAATGAAAAGATTTTCCCCCTCCCCTCCCCCATATTTCCTGAAGTTTTCACAATCTCATTTCAGAAATGCTGAACTAGAGGCATTCTGCCACTTACACAGCTGGTTTATATAAGGATCCACTACTCAAAATTCAGGATTTCTCCCCCTCCTCCTCCTCCTCCCATCACTTTATTTTGATCCCACCACCTGAAGTTCAGCATTATGTCATTCACCACTGTACTCCTCCTAAAACATGATTAGAAAGCCCTTATATTACAAGAATATTCATAGTTTGAAAAAACACACCGAAAAAAGCCTTGCCTGCAATAAAACATACCATTTCAGTATTCCCACCCAGAAAAGAGAAAGAAAAAAAAACCAAAAAAACCCCACAACACAACAAACAAAAATGAACAGATGTAAGTTCTTTAGAATACCATGGAAAGGACCAGGTTTGCAGAAAACAAAACCAAACAAATGGTTTCAAATTACTTGTAAATACAGTCGATAGGTTTATAAACTTGAGAGGATTACAGTCCTTAAACCACTTCCCTGTATGAACCAGAAGAGATATCTACAAAAATAGACAGAGACTTCACAAAAAAATCCTCCATATTTTTTAAAGAAATATATGTTTGCCTACACATTTGTCAACACACCAGGCGACGCAAGCAGTCTCTCCCACTCTGGGCTCCCCAACACATTCTTCACATCCTGTAAATCACCTCTTTTTTAAGCAAAGAGTTTCTTTTTGGCACATCTGCCCCCCGAACCAAGCGCAGTAGCAGACACAGCTACACACAGCAGTGTAGAGCAGGAATTAGGATTAGCAGCAAAGAGATGTGGGATATATTTCCGGCAGCATCACCACAACGTTGTATAAATTCTTTAGCTAACACATAACTCGGGGCTGCTTCTATAAAAAGGAGGTGACTCACCTTCTCTCGTGAAGTGCTTTGAGATCATTCAATGAAATGTAAGCAGTACTAATTACCCCAGGTGTGAGGAGATGCTGCATACAGTGGGAGAAGGGGCTGTCAGCTCACGGGAACACCATCCCTTCGCGACGTGTCTACCTCAGAGCCGCCAAAACTTACTCACAGCTTTTTCTCATCTGCAGAACATTTCTGCCCACATTTCTAATGTGTTGGTGTTTGTTTACTTTTCCTCCTCCTTCGTGGCTCAAGTTTCCACAGGGTCATTATCTTTGGTGGTTTATTCCCAAAACTACCATCTGGCAAATGAGTTAAATGCTTCTGTGAGCCCAACAACCCTCATAATAAAAATGTTTATACCGCCTATCAAACGACTCCCCTCTCTTTTTTATCTAAGGGGTAAGACACAATTCCACCGGCTTTCTAACTCTGTGATTCTCCAAATGATGCTACAGGACACAAAGTACTCAGGGGTGACCCTCCAAGAGATGCACCAGGCAAAGACACACAGTACCTTCCTCTGGCCCACAGAGAAACTCAGCTCCCCTCCTCTCAAAAGATCAACAGATCCCCACTAAAGAACAGCTCTAGACTCAGGGGCTTCTCCATATCAACATGTTTCCGCCCTTCTACGGAGAGAAAAAAAAAAACAAAAATTGATCCCACTCCATTTTTAACACACAGCAACTTTATAGAAGACCAAAGACCCACCAGCCTCTCCCAAATACATTTAAGTATGGGACAGCCTCAATTCCCACCCTTAATATATTAAGGTTAAACCTCACCAGCCTCCCTTTCCATTTTGACCCTGTCTCAGTCTCTCCAACTCCAAACATTCTACTCCTCCTAAAACATGATTAGAAAGCACTTATATTACATGGAATATTCAGTTTCATAAAATACACTGGAAAAAGCCTGACCTGCAATAAAACATACCATTTCAGTATTCCCACCCAGAAAAGAGGAAAAAAACAAAACAAAAAAAACCCAAAAAACCACAAAACAAACAAACAAACCCTCCAAAATGAAGAGATGCAAGTCCTTTAGAATACCACGGAAAGGACTAGGTTGGCATCTACACTTCCCAAACCTTGCTCCCCTGCCCCACCTCAGGGGTGAGCCCTCCTCTGCCCCCCTTCTTTCCTCCCATAACTCACTCCCTTCCCCAATGCCACCCCCAAAACTCAGTATCTATTTCCCTACCCCAAGCTAGAACTACTCCCTTCTGAAAAACATTTCCATCCCTTTCTCTTCCTTTTTCCCAGTACAAAGACAGCTGTCTTCCGCCCCCTCACCCCAAACACACCGCAGTCACCTGTTACAGCAGATCTTCCCCCAAGTTCTGGCCTTTTCCCAGTACCAGAAAAGACCCCATTTATTCCCAAGTCCTACTAGGGAAAGCCATAGGTCAGTCAGCCAAAATGCTCTTCACTGCTAGGCCAGGCTCCACCACAATCCCCATTTCTCCCTCTGCCACGGCTCTAGGACAAACTGATCTCTAGAGCTCCCTGACCTCTCTGGAATCCAGCAACAGGATGAGTAGGAATGGTTCAAAACTGCACCAGGGGAGGTTTACACTGGACATTAAGAAGCACTTCTTTACTGAAAGGGTGTCCAAACACTGGGACAGGCTTCCTAGAGAGGTGGTCGATGCCCCAAGCCTGGCAGCGTTTAAGAGGCATTTGGACAATGCCCTTAATAACATGCTTTAACTTGGTCAGCTCTGAACTAGCCAGACAGTTTGACTAGATGAACATTGTAAGTTCCTTCCCACTGAAGTAGGCTATTCTATTCAAATCTCCACACTTTATAGAATCATAGAATCATTTAGATTGGAAAAAACCTTTAAGATCATTGAGTCCAACCAATACACTGCCAAAACCAGCAGCAACCCATGTCCCTCAGCACCATGTCCACACATCTTTTAAATACCTCCAGGGATGGCGATTCCACTGCTTCCCTGGGCAGCCTGTTCCAATGTTTGATAACCCTTTCTGTGAAGAAATTTTTCCTACTATTCATCCTAAACTTCCCCTAGTGCAACTTGAGGCTGTTTCCTCTTGTCCTATCGGCTGTTATGGGGGAGAAGAGGCTGATGACCACCTCGCTACACCCTCCTTTCAGACAGCTATAGAGAGCAAGAAGGTCTCCCCTCAGCCTCCTCTTCTCCAGGCTAAGACCCAAGAGTTCCCCAGAGCCAGACCCACCTCCCCCCTTCATGTCACAGAATCATGGAATTATCTAGGTTGGAAGTGACCTTTAAGATAATTGAGTCCAACTACTAACGCAACACCACCAATTTCACGACTAACCCATCTCCCTCAGCACCATGTCCACCCATCTTTCAAATACCTCCAGGGGTGGCGACTCCACCACTTCCCAGGGCAGCTTGTTCCAATGTTCGATAACGCTTTCGGTGAAGAAGTTTTCCCTAATATCCAATCTAACCCTCCCTTGGTACAACCTGAGACCGTTTCCTCCTATCCTATAGGGAAACGAAACCGACCCCCAACTCCTTCCCGGATCTGTAAGTCAGGCACACAAACCCCCCGCTCCCATAAGTCCCCCACCCGCCCTAGGCCAGACCCCCATCCCTTCCCCTAGGCCCATCCTCATCCTCCCCTCAGGCTTAGGCCAAACCACCCTCCCTACGCCGCTGCCCGTACACTACCAACCTCCGCTTTTCCCCCAAAACTCGCCTAACACCCTCCCGGTCCCCCCTTTTCCCCCAAGCCGCCCCCTCCG